>CABFPE010000032.1:1551675-1570527 GCA_900660155.1 Hofstenia miamia | reverse complement strand
ATTTTTGTAAGATGCAACTAAGCTTTAATATTGTT
The DNA here is from genome assembly GCA_900660155.1 of Hofstenia miamia. NCBI lineage: Eukaryota > Metazoa > Xenacoelomorpha > Acoela > Hofsteniidae > Hofstenia > Hofstenia miamia. The sequence goes on along the minus strand of CABFPE010000032.1, from coordinate 1,570,492 downwards.
CAAAATAAGGAAAACTTGTCAGCCGAGCAAGTAACATTTGACAAATTAAATTGAGCAANGTTACAACTTGACATGAGTGCATGCACTGAGTTAAGGTAAGGTACACATAATTAATCCCAGTTGAGCTGAGATGGTGCCGTGGATTCACTCATCACTTACGGAAGAGAGGAACTGTTTTGTGGAGATCGGCTTCAGGCAGTAGCCCAACAAAAGAACTGAAGTGGAAACGTCATATGACTCCGTCACCTAAACAGTGATAGTCAATGTTCAATTATTTAATTAACATAACTAGTTAATAAGATAGAAAAGTCTGACGGTTCAACAACTTGGTAACTCCTCACCCGCAATTTATCAAGTGCTAGTTATCAACAGTAACGCACAGTGCAAATAGGCCTGGTGGAGGATGTTACACTTTTATTTGGCTAGATAATAAATTGTGAGACAGACAGGGAAGGACTACACAAGCAAGTTTCTAAATTTTTAGCTATGGACATTGCTTTGCTTCTTTCTTGTGGGGATCTAAACAGTTACTTGTTATGAAGAGGAATTACTAATGTTTTTGCTTACTTGTTAGTGTGGCATAATATGTGGAGTACAAAGCATAACAAAGAAAGTAACTAAGAACTAGTAGTAATTATCCTTTTAATTTTTATAAAAAATGTGCAGTTTTGATATTGCATTTATTGGCAAAACAGTTTGGCAAAATCAAAAAGGACCAAATCACTAAAGCTAATTAGATGACAAAAACTGGATTTACCAGAAAACAACTAAAAGACAAGAAACAGACAAATTAATGCTTCAGGCAACTATATCAGCAATAAAGGAAAACTTGAAGACATACAAATCAGAATTGCAAACACAGCATTCCAACAAACATTCATCATGATAGACACTTAAAGAAACCCCCTTCCATATGAAATTATTTTAGGAATTGATTTCCTTACAAAAAATAGGTGTATCATAGATTACACAAAAAAAACTATAAATGTACAAGAAAAGATAATTATAACAGAAGATGAAGAATGTGACAACAAAAGGATACAATTCAAACTAAGCAAAGATGTCAAACTTCAGCCTAACAATTGGAAAATGCACAATATCAAAACCAAAGAAAAAAGTAATGACCAAAATCATGATATACTAGCAAATGGGCATTTACACAAAAAAACTATCACTACCATCAAGTTTGTGCACTATCAAACAAGGCAAAGGCACAATTCCTATATTGAACACAACAAATAGGATGGTGAACATAAAAAAAGAAAATGTCACAATATACAGAAAAAGGGTAAGATCTAAAAAACAAAATAGTGAAAAAATTATTAACATAATCAACCAACAATATAATGAAAGCTACAATATCCCAGAGATAAATTATGGTTAATACCAACATCTAAGCAAACTCAAAAAACAACAATTAGCAAACACATTAAGGAAACACAAGAAAATCATCAATTTTGGAGAAATTGGCATTGGGAATGCTGTAGGAGAAACTCATAAAATTGTTACAACAACAAAAGAGTGTAGCATAATCCAAAACAAATCAGGCTGTTAAAGAAAATAGTCAGTTAGAAGAACTAAGATCAAACTTAAATGTGATTAAAAATAAATTAGAAAATGTATTATCATCTTAGATTAATTTTGTATTATGCAACTAATAAAATATCAGTGAAAAGATTTATAATTAGTATCTGTCAATTTGACTTATTTGGCAAACAAAGGGGGTGAATTCACATCCATTATTTTTAGCCACTTACAAAGATACAAATGGAAATTAAACAAAAATGGATTGCTATATGTTGAAGGAAAATCACTGAGGGTAGCAGTACCTGAATATTATAAAAGAGAACTCATGACAAAAACACATGAAAATGGACATATAGGAATCATACAAACTGAAAAGACATTCAATACAAGGTTCATAATGATATCAGTTAGGAACACAGTGGGCAGGGCCATACACTATGCAACAAACACTACCAACAATAACTATAAACTAAATGACAGACGGATATTACACTTCTAAAATGTAAAAAGAGCAACAACAGACATAAAACAAATTGTATTAGATAAAAATGCAGAATTTAAAATTATATGAGAAAACAAAGTCATGTATACACCTATGAACAAACTCAATAGCATCTGTGATCTGTGACACAGCCAACATCAACACTAGTGAAACAGAAAAAAAGAATTATGCCCCAGAGGGCAGCTAAAAATAAATCTAAATACAACCCTGAAATATGGGATATTAATCTATTAACTGAATTTAAGAACAATGATGAAGCATACAAGCCAAAACAAAAATCAATCAACACTCAAAAGCAGGAGAGTGAGAAGAAGGACTCCACATTTCCAAAGCTAATCAAAGGAAAGGCAAACAGAGTCACAAACCACCAGAAGTCTCAGAAGATGCACTCAGAGAAGAACACCCTCAGCCAAATGCCAATTAAAGGGCAGGTGGATAAATGAGGAAAGTACTAATGTGTCATGGAGAAAGACATCCTCACCCAAATGCTAATTAAAGGGCAGACAGATAAATGGGGACAGCTCACTATCAACTAAATATCAACTAAAGGGCGTGCAGTCTGGGACTTTGGAAAACTCTCAAAAACGACTCCAGAGTATGATCTCAGTGGAACAACACTCTCAGAACCAGCAAATCTCAATGCCAACTAAAGGGCAAAGTGTATGTAGCTACAACTCATTGTCCTCTTTGACAACTAAAGGTCAGAGGTACAAGATCTGTGATCAACTAAAGGATCCAGATATTGAAGAAATTAGTGATTACTCTTGTAACATCCAGGCTTTACTACTGTTTGTCCTTTTTACTGTATAACATCAGTTATATATTTGGGGGCAGGGATTTACTAACTTCACACTGTTTAGCTTCTATGTATTTCTGTTAACTTAACTTAACAAGATTTAACTATTCACTATTTAGGTGATGAAGCCACATAGCATCTCCTCCAATGATTGATAGTGGGCACCTGCCTGAAGCTGATCTCCACATCCAGTTTCACTTGTTTATTGAGGATCCACTTGATTGAGTTCCACCTCTTAGCTCAACAATGTAACTTACATGTACCCCATCCTAGCTTGGTGAATACTCAAGACAAGACATCATTTGACTTAGTCTCTTTTTGTAAAAGTGTTTCATGTTAATTCAACTGGACTTGTTATTAGCTGCTCTATTAATATTACATGTAGCCATTACTAAAATATATTGGCATTAATAACTACCCTCTGTCCTAAAAGTCTGGTCACATCAATTTTAATCAATTACTGTGAAGTGGAAATTCCATTCCATTCTTGGAAATTCCATTCACATAGTTACTATAAATTGATTATCAACATAGTTTTGTGATTGGTCAAAATTATCATTGTATTTGATTACACATATAAATTAACTGTGTGTAGTTGATAAAAATCATTTGCACAAAAAATGAATAGAGAAAACAGAAATAGCAAACTTTCCAAAAAAACAGGTTGGAAATTTTATTACACTATCAGAGAATAAAGGACAATGTTGGAGATGAATCACTACAAGATTTGTGCCTCAGTCTGATTTTGGAATACTGGGTCTTTCACTTTACTTGGTCAGCCACTTTGTTGTTGTGATTTTAACAGACCTTGTTCTTGATATCTCTGTTTTAATCACAATGGATATTCTCAAGTAATGTGATATTCCTGGCACAGATCTTGTAGTGATTCATCTCCAACATTGTCCGTTATTCTCTGATAGCGTAATAGAATGTCCAACCTGTCTCTTTCAGAAAGTTCATTATTTCTGTTTTCTCTATTCATTTTTTGTGCAAATGATTTTTATCAACTACACACAGTTAATTTATATGCATAATCCACTACAATGATAATTTCAACCAAACACAAAACTATGTTGATAATTGATTTATAGTAACTATGTGAATGGAATTTCCAAGAATGGAATGGAATTTCCACTGCACAGTAATTGATTAAGATTGTTGTGACCAGACTCTTAGGACAGAGGGTAGTTAATTATTAGCAGCTTCCTAACATACATTTAATAATTACTACATGCTTGGTCACATTATTGGTCCCATTATAGTCAATAATTTGGATCTAAAATAATATAGATAAAATTCCTAGATTTCAGTAATCCAACCATTTTTCAAATCTGTTATAATTAATACATGCTGTAAGTGATCAATAGTCAACTAAACAAGAGAAAAGCTTTTATACCTAACATAAGTGCACTTTCATGATCTGGTAGAAAGACCCTAGAATCAATCTTGTGATGGATCCAGACCACTACTAAACACTACTCAATTAGCTCAACATCATATTAAATAATCAAACCATTATAGTAGAACAAAATAAGAATTCCAAAAAAAATTCTTTATCAATTGCTTACAATGTTTAATTCATATTTATAGTAAATCCAGAAAAGTACCTGTCAATTTCAAATTTAAACTTCTCATCTGCCAAGATGGCAGCTAATAATAATGGAAGTGATTTCGCCCCCTCATTTTGCCAAAAAGTATTATTATTGACCAATACTAATCTCTAATTTCTGACACTATTGTTTCTTAGTTGCATATTACAAATAAATCTAAATTAATCTAATTGATCTAAGTACAATATTTCTAATTATCATTTCTTTGATCTTATTCTCACTTTGCTCAATGTTTGATTTAATTTGGATAATGCTACACTAAAAACAGTATGGTACAGACCCCATACAATAACACAGGCATTACCAAAATATATGTTAGACAATGACAGATTATTACATTTTCAAAATCTGAAAAAGAGCAACAGAGGATATTGAAGAGATGAAGATAGATGAAAACACCAAGTTTAAAATATGCTGAATTAATGGCAATGAAATTATATACAATATGTGTGATTTAGATAGTTTACATGAAGAACAATTTGATGAGGAATTCACAGCAGATATCAGAGATGAAAAAATTGGACAAAGGGTGCTGCCCCAAAGGACAGTGAGAAATAAACCTATATATGACCCTGAAATATGGGATTAAAATTTACTAACTGAATTTAGGAAACTAGAAGAAAATGATGCACCCACCAATGAGGAAGAAAGTGTGACAGAATCAATACAAGAGGATCTCTCAACCACTAACAGGAGAAGAAGAGTATGCAGAAGTTCTTGAACCAGATGTTGGTTCAAGGGCAGAAGGGATGAGAACAAAGAGCTGATGAATAGACAACATAGAGTGACAAGGCATCNTTATTCTCTGATAGCGTAATAGAATGTCCAACCTGTCTCTTTCAGAAAGTTCATTATTTCTGTTTTCTCTATTCATTTTTTGTGCAAATGATTTTTATCAACTACACACAGTTAATTTATATGCATAATCCACTACAATGATAATTTCAACCAAACACAAAACTATGTTGATAATTGATTTATAGTAACTATGTGAATGGAATTTCCAAGAATGGAATGGAATTTCCACTGCACAGTAATTGATTAAGATTGATGTGACCAGACTCTTAGGACAGAGGGTAGTTAATTATTAGCAGCTTCCTAACATACATTTAATAATTACTACATGCTTGGTCACATTATTGGTCCCATTATAGTCAATAATTTGGATCTAAAATAATATAGATAAAATTCCTAGATTTCAGTAATCCAACCATTTTTCAAATCTGTTATAATTAATACATGCTGTAAGTGATCAATAGTCAACTAAACAAGAGAAAAGCTCCTATACCTAACATAAGTGCACTTTCATGATCTGGTAGAAAGACCCTAGAATCAATCTTGTGATGGATCCAGACCACTACTAAACACTACTCAATTAGCTCAACATCATATTAAATAATCAAACCATTATAGTAGAACAAAATAAGAATTCCAAAAAAAATTCTTTATCAATTGCTTACAATGTTTAATTCATATTTATAGTAAATCCAGAAAAGTACCTGTCAATTTCAAATTTAAACTTCTCATCTGCCAAGATGGCAGCTAATAATAATGGAAGTGATTTCGCCCCCTCATTTTGCCAAAAAGTATTATTATTGACCAATACTAATCTCTAATTTCTGACACATATTGTTTCTTAGTTGCATATTAAAAATAAATCTAAATTAATCTAATTGATCTAAGTACAATATTTCTAATTATCATTTCTTTGATCTTATTCTCACTTTGCTCAATGTTTGATTTAATTTGGATAATGCTACACTAAAAACAGTATGGTACAGACCCCATAAAATAACACAGGCATTACCAAAATATATGTTAGACAATGACAGATTATTACATTTTCAAAATCTGAAAAAGAGCAACAGAGGATATTGAAGAGATGAAGATAGATGAAAACACCAAGTTTAAAATATGCTGAATTAATGGCAATGAAATTATATACAATATGTGTGATTTAGATAGTTTACATGAAGAACAATTTGATGAGGAATTCACAGCAGATATCAGAGATGAAAAAATTGGACAAAGGGTGCTGCCCCAAAGGACAGTGAGAAATAAACCTATATATGACCCTGAAATATGGGATTAAAATTTACTAACTGAATTTAGGAAACTAGAAGAAAATGATGCACCCACCAATGAGGAAGAAAGTGTGACAGAATCAATACAAGAGGATCTCTCAACCACTAACAGGAGAAGAAGAGTATGCAGAAGTTCTTGAACCAGATGTTGGTTCAAGGGCAGAAGGGATGAGAACAAAGAGCTGATGAATAGACAACATAGAGTGACAAGGCATCCTAGTAGTCCCCAAGGCTGATTCAAATGCAGGAAGACAAATGGGCAAATGGACTCTCCCACCAGAGATTTGCACATTCAATTCAAGGGCATGCAGAGTACTCGTGCACAGCAGCACAACTTTCCTTCCAAGAGTCAATGATGCTGATTCAAGTGCATTGAGACACCTGGAGTTCCAGGGGATAGTGTAAGTGGTGGAAGTGTAGCATCTGCTACCAAGCTCTAACTCACATTGATTAAATATTTTTTAAAGTATTTCTGTGTTAAGTGTGGGTAGGGATGTACTTTTACTAACTGCTTTGATTCATTAATTCTTCTAGTTAACTTTAATTAACTGTATCATAATCAAACACTATTTAGGTGTGGACTGAATGCTGCAGTTTCCTTTGACTTGATCTTTTCTAAGGCCTCTGGCCAACTCTGATCTCCAAATCTTCCAACAAGTATTCACCTTTGTTATGATTGATTGTTTCCAAACCTCAGCTCAATGAAGTAAATTATGTGTTCCCTATCCTAACTCAGTGCAACCCTCAAGGCTGGATGTAACTGACTTAAACTGAATTTGTAATGTGAACTTGTTCTTGCAACTAGGCAGTGTCACTAGCTGCTTAATAAATGTATATTTAGCCATTACCAAAAATTACTGGGTTTAATTAATTTAAATAATCAAATAGATAAATACTTGCAGCTTCCTAATGTACATTTACTTAATGTTACATGCTCAGTCTCATTATTAGTCTATTTATAGGTCACCTATGTTGTCTAGTTAATATAAGATATAATAACATATGATTGGTTATCCAACATTTCTTTGATAGTTTTATTATTGCATACATGTTAATAAAAGAGTCAGCAGTCCACTAAATGGAGAAAAACGCCTAATCATATCCCTAAGATATATGCAGTTTTGTGGATTAGATCAATGACTCTCAAATTGCTCCCATTGTGTGCCCTCACCACTACTAATGCATTGACTGTTTAGCTTGACATCATTTAATAATAAGCAAACCAAATTAAATCTAAAGATAAGATTTTCAAAGAATTTACTTCAACAGTTTCTCCAATTGATTTCACACTATTTATAGTTTCTAGTCCAAAAGTACCTGTTGATTTTGAATTACAAATCATCTGCCAAAATGGCTGAAAAATAATGGAAGCATTATCAGGCCTTTTTATTTTGCCAAAATGGTTTTGACAGATACTATATGGTAAATGTTGTTTCTTAGTTGCAATATACAAAATTACTGATGCTAAACATAAATTGATTTTAGATTACAATTACCACTGTTTTTAATCATCATTGAATTTGATATTAAATTTCTCTGACTAATCTCTTTTGTTTTACAGGTCTAATTGTTGGATTATGCTACAGAAGAACTGTGGAGATATGAAAGTGATTCAAGGCTGATGTCATGAGTAACTGTGAGCATATTCAAGAGTGAAGCAGTAGAAACCATCAGCACACATTCACAGCACATGGACTGTGAAAAGAGCAATAGCAAATTACCATTATGGATGAAACAGCTACACACCTCCTCAGACACTACCTCAGAGAGAACAATATGATCTAAGGAGAGAGAAAAATGAAGGTCTACGATTGATGGAGAAATGCTGCATCCCTATTTTATTGGAACAACAAAATGCATTATAATGCTTTTGAGAAATTATCAACAGAAACAAAATCACACATCAGAAAAATCACCAAAAACCAAGTCAACAAATCTACCACTAGTACTGGTTGCAAATAACAGGCCAAAAGTAAACGTGATAATATGCTACCCACAAGATATGAATGAAACATTGTAGAGCCCTATATGTGTAGTACTGTGCACATAATATTCAACAAAGAATTCACTTTAGAAATGATACAAGCCATAATGGCCTATAAAGATCAAATAGTGGAGATCTCAGAGATAAATATGGATCAAGATAATCTGACAATCATACATGTCCTAAAGGAGAAGGAATACAACAAAAACCTTGAGAAACAGGTAGACCAAACATTAAGAATGGCAAAGGTGCAGAAGGTGAGAGTGGTAATAATCACAAGATCAATGATAAATGACATTCCCAAAAGCTTATTAGATGCATGCATGCAAACAGAAAAGATATTCCCCTAGGAAAAAACACTAACAGATACAATTACATTGGAACTAATTAGATTATTGGCCACAGATTTACAGAATAATGGTAGACCCATGAATCACAATCAACTTATACAAACAAATGAAAACAATAGAATTGATTATGGACAAGGAAGGTATTGAAAAACTAACACACTATTCATAAAATGTATCCTAACACAGAGGCAGCAACACCTCCAACAAATCCAGAAGATCTGGGAAAATATGAAACTACAGAAAAAAAACAGAGGAGAATTGGCCAGAAATAAGGATAGAAGCACTGTCAAGGAAATTCCATAAATCAATAGAGTTGGCACTCACAGAAGTAAACCAGGGATACATACTAAACCTAAAGAAGGATTTCAAGCATTTCATATTATAAGAGAAAAATGTGCAGGAGATTTGATACAGAACAACAGCATGGATACTAGTATTATTCACAACTGAAGATAAAGACATAAAACTACTGATTTCACAACATACAAGAAACAAATTAACAAAAGCAAAGAAATTTGAGATAGTGCTAGCCCTGATCAACATGCAAATGAAGAACTGGCTTCTCAGAGGCCATATTGAGAAAATAGAGTTGCCCAACAAGTCAGAAAAACCAATGCAGATAATGGAAAAGATAATTAGTTGCATCATAATGAACAAGAATCTGATGGGGAAAATGTCTATAGTTGATATGGCAAACAAGACAGGGATATGCCTGAATGAAATAATGATAGTTCAGGAACCAATGAAAAATCATATGTGGGGAGCAACATCAGAAACACAGCTAAAACAACTAGAGAACCAACTGTGGATCACAATGAGAAAATTATAAAAAGAAAATTAGTAAGCACCAAGGAGATTAGAAATGCAGCAGTAGAGAAGAGCATGCAGAAAATTTTAGAAAGTGATAGAAAGGTGCAAACAAGATAGTCTGTGATGTACATTCACTAAAATAATTTAGAGCACAGAAATGATGAAGAAAGATGGGATAATGGAACCAGTAGAAGCCAGTGAAATGGTAATGAAATTGCAGTGAGAAATTATGGAAGAGGAGGAACTGCTAACATCCTTGCAACTATTACTGGCTCCCAAAACTCAACAGACAATCAATAGGATAAATATCAAAAATGGGGAGAAGTGAGTCCAGCTAGAACAATCAAGTGGATAGATACCAACAACAAACACTTCCTAGTCAAAATCAAGGTGACAAGAGAATCCAGGGAAATCAAAGAAAGAATATATCAAAACATAAAAGAGCAACAGACAGTTGCAACAATGAAACGAATGTTCACAGAGGCATTTACAAGAACAGAACTGGAAGAGATACTCAAATCATAAAACCAACTGGCTGTGGGCATTGAATTCATAACCTCAAGAATAGATATAAAAGAAAAAATACTATTATAGCTGAGCAGGAGAGGATTGACACAAGCATTCTGGAATATGATCACAGAGGGCAAAAATGAACTATCCCACCACAATAGATATAGCAATGTACCTGACCAGAAGCAAAGCACAAAAGAGGAATCAAAGAATTATGCTATACTGAATATTTCCATCTGATACTGAAACATTGAGAGAGACACCAACCACAATTCCAATGACTCAGTGCAGTGAAATAGTGTGCATGAATGTGATAGTGACAATGTGTGATACCTTATTAATTTAGTGCATTGATTGTTCTAGAGTACATGTGAACAACTAATGCAGTCATAACAAAAAGGGTAAATTGGTAGTACTTTGGTCTACTGGCAACTATATGTAATAAATTCTGTACAAGATAACACAAACTGATTTTGTAACTTCCTATGAGGGCTAGATGTAATAGCATAATGTAATAAATGCAATAATACAAACAACAAATGATAGGAAAGCTAATACAAGTAAAAACCCCTATCCTTATACCTAACCTATGAGCACATCAGGTAAGCACTGGCTATCAATGATGCCCCTGTTAAATGAAGTTGTGAACCACCATCTAGAATACCTGAGTGCTCAAACATTTAGCTTTCCATTATAATTAATAAAATAACCTGATACAAAAAAGCAAAGTAAATCCAGTAAATTCAAGTCATCACCAAAATGATAAATCACACAATTTTTATAGTGAAAAATAATAAACAGTCAAATATTTGACTAGTACCTGCTAATCTAAGTTGTTGACAATTTCTAATTCTTTAATTTTCTTTCATCTGCCAATGACACACTTCTGCCTTAATTAGCATTTGCAATTTTGGTCTAATACCTTTTTGCCAAATGAATTAATATAAAAAATTACTGCACTATAATTTTACAAATCATTAATTAATCATAATCATGTGTTGTACAATTAATATTTATTTTAATATTCAGTCTTAGTTTCTTCCTTTATTTTCTTAATTTGACCACACATGATTGGATTACATTACAAAATGGCAATTAGGAAATTCTGTACATTGAAGGGATGATAACCCCATATCAATTGTACACACAAGGAAAACCTATTCACGTACAACTAAAAGATCTAAGGAATGAAAGCCTACCCCAAAAGCAATAATGTTATTGTCTAGTGTTAATGATATAGTGTGGACAGATATCTGGTAGAAGAAATATTGCTACTACAATGTCACAAAGAGAGTAGAAATTGTAACAATGATGAAGATAAATAAGAACAATCCATACAAAATCACTGAACAAGAAGTAATGGACAACATCAGCTTCTTTTATAAGGATGTGTCAAATGCACAAAGCTTGAAAAAAGTTTTTACATTTTTCTACCCAGACAACCAAATACATGAAGACTTAGCCCACACTAGCTGGGCTGATGTGCAGATGACTCTGATGATGGGAATCAAGGGAATACAACTCTATCAAAAATACTATGACATATTCTCAAGAAAGATCAACAATTTGTGAGAAACTACACCAATAGTGGAAAACATGTAGCATCATCCAAAGCTGCTAACATTAATTAAGAAGAAGAATAAGATCAAAAAAAATTATGATTAATAAACATTGTAAAAATATATGATCAGTTTAGATTAATTTGTGTTATGTAATCAAGTAAGAACAAGTGTCATTTATGAGAGATTAGTATCTGTTGATAATACTTTTGTCAAAACCAAGAAGGCAAAGTTGTTCCATTATTTTTAGCCGCCATCTTGGCAGGCAAACAGTTTAAATTTGAAATCAGCAGATACTTTTCCAAAAATACTATAAATATATTAAACCATCTGTTGATAATACTTTTGTCAAAACCAAGAAGGCAAAGTTGTTCCATTATTTTTAGCCGCCATCTTGGCAGGCAAACAGTTTAAATTTGAAATCAGCAGATACTTTTCCAAAAATACTATAAATATATCAAACCAACACAAACTGATTTTGTAACTTCCTATGAGGGCTAGATGTAATAGCATAATGTAATAAATGCAATAATACAAACAACAAATGATAGGANTGCACAAAGCTTGAAAAAAGTTTTTACATTTTTCTACCCAGACAACCAAATACATGAAGACTTAGCCCACACTAGCTGGGCTGATGTGCAGATGACTCTGATGATGGGAATCAAGGGAATACAACTCTATCAAAAATACTATGACATATTCTCAAGAAAGATCAACAATTTGTGAGAAACTACACCAATAGTGGAAAACATGTAGCATCATCCAAAGCTGCTAACATTAATTAAGAAGAAGAATAAGATCAAAAAAAATTATGATTAATAAACATTGTAAAAATATATGATCAGTTTAGATTAATTTGTGTTATGTAACCAAGTAAGAACAAGTGTCATTTATGAGGGATTAGTATCTGTTGATAATACTTTTGTCAAAACCAAGAAGGCAAAGTTGTTCCATTATTTTTAGCCGCCATCTTGGCAGGCAAACAGTTTAAATTTGAAATCAGCAGATACTTTTCCAAAAATACTATAAATATATTAAACCACTGCAAGCAATTGATAAAGAAATTCATTTGGAATTCTTACATTATTTTCTTGATATGGTTTGATTATTTAATAGAGTGTCAAACTAAAGGAGTTGTGTTTAGTAGTGGTCTGGATCTATCATGAGATTGATTCTAGGGTCTTTGTGCCTGATCACAAAAGTGCACTTATGTTAGGGATAGGGGTTTTTATCTCATTTAGTTGACTTTTGATTACTTACTACAAGTACTAATTATAACAGATTCAAAGTATGGTTGGATATCCAAAACTTAGGAATTATGTAGTATAATCCAAGGCATAATGCTGCTAAGAAGAGAAGATCAGATGATTAGTCAGAATTAATATCAGATTATTATTTATTGATTATAAACAATTTAAATTTAATTATCATCATGATGTTTGTAACATGCAACTAAGAAACAATATAGCAAATCAGTACTTGCCAACAAATAATTTGACTAAATGAAGGGGGTGAAAGTGCTTCCATTATTTTTAGCCATTTTGGCAGATGAATAAATTCAAATTTTGAACAACAGGTACTTTTTGAATTTAACTATAAATAGAATGAGAATCAATTTGGAAACTGTTGAAGTAAATTCTTTGAAAATCTTATCTTAGATTTTATTTGGTTTGCTTATTTATAAATCATGTCAAGCTAAACAGTAGATGCAGTAGTAGTGGCTTGGGCACACATCAGGAGCAATTTGAGGGTCCTTGATCCAAGCCATGAACCTGCATTTATGTTAGGTGTACAGCTAGGAGTTTTTCTCTGTTTAGCTGACTATTGATTCATTTGTTTGCATGCATTAAATATTTATCATCAGAGATAAGGCTAGGTAGCCTACTGTAGGTTATATCTATATTACATTTTCTAACTAGGTGACCTATAAATAGACTGTTAAATAGACTGAGCATGTATTGTTATCTAAGTTTAAGGTAGGAAGCTGCAACTAATTATATACTTTATTTATCTATGTTAATTAAAGCCAATAGTTTTTGGTAATGGCTGAAGTAATATTTATTAAGCAGCTAGTGACATTGCCTGGTTGTGAAGTACAAAATTACACATTGCAAATTGAGGTTACATCCAGCCTTGAGAGCTGCACTGAGTTAGGATAGGGAACACATAAGTTGCTTTATTGAGCTGAGACTTGGAACTACTCAATCAACATCAGAGGCACATGAATGTGGATTGGTTTGGAGATCAGAGTTGGACAGAGGCCATGGCGGAGTCATGGAGAGGAACTGTGCTGGTGGCATACCTAAATAGTACTAGGTTATTTGAAATTAACACAAGTTAATAACAATGTATCTCATGCCAGAGTGAAGAATTAGTATTGTGCATCCCTACTCACATCCAACAGGAAATAATAATTTAATAGAATAATTAATCCTCTGTTGAAGCCTGGTAGCAGATGCTACAATTATATCTATATTATTTTAGATACAAATTATTGACTATAATGTGACTGATAATGTGACCAAACATGTAGTAATTATTAAATGTAGGTTAGGAAGCTGCTAATTATTAAACTAGCTATTAAAGCCAATATATTTCAGTAATGGCTACATGTAATATTGTAGAGTCATTCAGGGCCTTTGTTTAATTTTTATTCAATTTTAGGCACTCTCCAATTAATTTGGTGCCATTTAGTTAGTGATTTTATTAATTTGTGATCTTTTCAAACTTAAGTTTTAAGCTTTAGATTATGTGTAATTGCTCAGTTAATTTGTGAGGGAAATGAGCTAACTTTTGTAAAATGGTAAATATTTAGCTTTTCTTGTAATAAATAGGGAACACAATGTAATCAAATGTCAAATAAATTTCATTCTCACTGGATAACATTTGCTCTTTATTATTTTTATCATTACTAACCCTTTTTAGCTTTGGTATGAATTTTATAACAATGAAATTGTAAGATCTGGCAATAATGTGGGAGGAACTCCACTGTGCCTGGGGTGATAACTCACTCCATGACAGATGTGAGCCCATATTGTGGTTGCTTTAGGCTATGTATGAACTACTACATCTATCTATTGAACATGCACAAACTATCACACAATGTGAATATACTATGCTGTTGGCATACATGAATACGTGGTAACTACATGTTATTTAATATCTTTATTACATGAGCTGAGAAGATAAACACTGAGATAAATTGTTATTATTGAGCTAGAAATTACAACTTGAGACACATTATTAGCACCTTGGATTGTAAGGATGGACTCTAAAGACTTGGCTTCAGCAAGATGCAATGTGAATTGGTCACTACTTTAACCATCTTGGAACTACTTTTTTCTACAATGAAATTGGTGAACTACTCATCTTCATTTGCTTTGTTAGAGCATGGGTTGTTCTTGGTGATGGTAATCTTCTGCAACCTTCATACCACTTGAGCTGCAAGATGCACCCCAGAATTCTACAATATTAATAGAGCAGCTAGTAACAAGTCCAGTTGCATTAACATGAAACACTTTTACAAAAAGTGAATAAGTGTAATTGTGTCTTGTCTTGAGTATACACTGAGCTAGGATAGGGTACACATAATTTACATCAATGAGCTGATAGGTGAAACTCAAACAAGTGCATCCTCAGTGAACAAGTGAAACTGGATGTGGAGATCAGCTTTGGGCAGGTGCCCACTATTGATCATTGGAGAGATGCTGTGTGGCTTTGTCACCTAAATAGTGAATAATTAAATCTTGTTAAGTTAAGTTAAGAGAAATACATAGAAGTTAAAGCAGTGTTAAGTTAGTACATCCCTACCCACAAATTTATAACTGATGTTATACAGGTAAAAAGGATAAACAGAAACAATGCCTGGTAGATGATGTTACAATAAATGCCTGCCCAATTCAATGTTAGTGGGCTTAAAATTTTTGTATGTTGTTGTCTTCACTTGGTCATTGAAAACTAAGAACTGAAAAGTTTATAATTTGATTTCAAGGAAAGGTGAGAGCTTTTTGTGATGCCAGGAAAAGAATGATGGTGTGTCTTAGATTTAAAAAATCTGCAATGGTTGAAAAAGAAGTTTGACTGGTCTTAAAGAGTTCCAGAATTCTAGTGTTGTTTCTGTTAAAGTTTGAAAAATCTTTTTCAAAAGTGAGGTATGCAAAAGTGCAATTTCTGTATTTATGATGTTTTTTGTTTTGATGGATTGTCAGAAATAATTTATTCTTCATTTCAAGATATTATAATATGTACACTCAATTTTTGTACCTTTGATTGTGACCACATGTGTGATTTTATGATCAATGTCCAATGTATGAGCTGCCAAAGTATCAAGCTTGGCATCTGTGAAGAAGCAACATGAAAGTAGTTGACAGCAGGTGATGATGTTGGGTGCTTTTGATGTATTCTATCACTTTATCAGGAACCTTCACACCTGCCCTAATCACTGTCACAATCTTGTAAAATAAAATTCGAAGTATTTTTTATAGAAGTTGGCCCAGATTATGTTATTTGCACCAGCAAGTAAAGTAAAATTTGATATTCTTCTAGACCTACTTTTTTCCTTGACTTTGTTTATCTCTTTGTAGATAGGCAATCCTTTGTTGTATACCATGTTGAGTACATTTCTTGAGTCTACAAGAAGGCAATTTTTGTGTTGCTTATCAGTAAGTTTACAAATGGCTTTTGTTTAAGTTTAAACATATATTCATAGTTACTAAAGTATAGTTCATGGCTGAATATTCTATGGTTGATTTTTGGTTTTTCTTTTCATTTGAATAAGGTGTGATAAGTGGCATTGATATAATTTAGGTCGGATGCAGAATTTGTTGCATGTAGCAACCTTTTTTCTAATATCTATATATGAGGCATTTGTTCCATTGGAGACACAAAGGTTTCTAGTTCAACTTTTGTGTAACTTTCCATAAAGCATGACTTTTTTATGAGTTTAATGTTGGATAGTTTCTTTGGTTGGTGAAAAATTTGGATTGGCATATTCTGTTCTTCACCTCAAGTCCAGATGTGTTTGATTATGAATTTACTTTAGAAAATTTTATCATTTACAACTTTATCTTTCTGATCCTACAGACATGTGGACATTTCAAACAGTATAAACTAAGGAGTTCTTCTTCTTCATGTAGCTTATTAGAATTGTGGGCTTTGGCTCTATAATTTTGTAGAGTAAGTTGCATCAGTTGTTTAGTTTGTTGTTTTGATTTTTGGCTGAAGAAGTGTTCTTTGTAATGAGAAGACAAGTAGATATACAGTTCCATGTTCCTTGAGAAGATACTGTGGTTATTAAAGTAAAGATCTATGCCTGGGTGCTTGGTCAAAAAAATTTGTGGAGAGTTTCAGTTGGCATAGGGGCTTATTTTCTGCATAGTATTTAAAGTGAGATTCCAAAATAGTGCCCCATATATAATTTTGGTTTTTAGCAAAACACATTGATATTGCCTTTCTTGTATTCTAAACTTGTTTTGGATGTAGGTAGATGAAAGCTTACCTAAGTGTTTCTCAAGGTTTATAACTTTTGTGATGCATTTTTTCAAATGATCAATGTTCCAGTGTTTATCTTTGAGAGAGGAGGTGGATACAGATATTTTTAGAAGTACACATTTTTAAGTTTTCTAGATAGAGGAGTGATAATGATTTTAAAAGAACATTTGGGTATGAGCTTCATGCAATATTTCTTTGTGATGGATACTGTGAATCAGGTATTGACTTTTAGAAAGATCCTTAGCAGCCAAGTAGTGGGTTGCATCTTTTCTTCAAAGAGGTAGATGTAAAATGATAGTTTTACCTTGTATTCAATTACTTAAACATCACACTGCAAATATAATATGCCACTGGCAAATGTGAATGCATGAGCTGAGGTAATAGAACACTGAGCTAAATTGTTTATTTGAAGTAGAAATTAATACTTGAGACATGCAATTAGCACCTTGGCAAGTAATGATGGCTTCCTGGATATGGCTTCAGTGTGATGCTGTGTGAATTGGTCAATGCAGGAAATATATTCTTGGTGTTTTTCTCTATTAAATTGGTGAACTACCAATGTTCTTTCTTTTGTAAGAATGTGGTTCACTCTCTATGATGGTAGCCTCTGCAACTTTTGATTTAACCTTTGAGTTTCTCAGTACTGCTGGAGTAGTCAGAGCTCCCCTGTGATTCCACAATAGTAGTATGTTGGTAAATACCATGTATTACTAGACTTTAAGCATCATGGTGGCTCACAGTATTGTTGACTGTAGAGAATGTGGAAATTTTCAAGAAATTCTTCCAAATCCAGTATATTATCAGGTCTCCCAAACAACAAGGATTCATGGCCATTATTGTTGTTTGGCCCCTTGGCCATATATCTAAAAAAGAGCCAATAATTAGATTTTAAGCAAATTCCAAATATTTCAAAAAAAATGTTTATCAAATATTTTCAAATATATTTAAATTATAAAGAATGAATATAAATTAGGTTTGTTCTAAATTATATTTTGTGTAAAAGAATTGTCACTTAGTAATTCTAGTTAGTAGTTATATGTTTGTTTTATATTTCAAAAAATGTTGTTCAATGAACATTTTGAACATTTTATTTTTGTAATATATGAATAATTTGAAAAAATGCTAAGTAAAGTCTTTAATATTTGCTCATGCTTGGATTTATTGTTTAGCCATTAATGGCCCAGATGCCATACACCAATAATGGCCATCAATGGAAGCAAAAATGTATCCATGAATCCTTGTTGCTTGGGTAAGTTGTTTTCTTTATCTTCAATGTAGACAAAACTTTTATCAGCTCTGCATGTAGAAGTATTTGATTCATGCATTGGACAGTTTAATGTAGCATCATCCAAAGCAACTAAGCTGCAAGTGAGGAATAACGTCGAATGATTAATAATAATTAGAATTGATTGTAAAATTTAGTTNGAACAGCCATATTGGCAGATGAATCATTTAAAATTTAAAATCAGCAGGTACTTTTGGAAAATTTTTATAAATAGCTTTGAACTAACCAGAAATTTGATGAAAAATAAATTGTTTGGAGTTTATTTTATTTTCCTTCTTCTGTTATCTGGTTTGATTATTTAGTTAAA
>CABFPE010000032.1:1510543-1523387 GCA_900660155.1 Hofstenia miamia | reverse complement strand
ATTTTCATAAGTACTAGAGGCAATTGTATAATGGTATCCTTTACCAGGAAAAATGCTTAGGTCATCTGCTTCCAATTACATGTAATGAAACTAATACAAGATAATACAAACAAGTGCTGTAATTTCCAATGAGGGCTAACTGAAAGATCATCATGAAATAACACAAATAGCAAATGATAGGAAAGCTAATACAAATAAACACCCCTATCCTTATACCTAACTTATGAGCACATCAGGTAAGCACCAGCTGTCAGCCACACAGCTGTTTGAATGGAGAACAAATTAATGTTGGGTCTAAGCTGTTACAAAGCTCCCATTAAATGAAGTCGTGAACCACTGTCTCAAATACCCTAGTGCTCAAACGTTTTGCTTTCCATGACAATTAATAAAATAACCTGANTGCCAAATTAATTAATATGAAAAAACACTGCATTATCATTTTACAAATAATTAACTAATCATAATCATGTGTTGTACAATTAATATTTATTTCAAAGTTCAGTCTTAGTTCTTTCATCTATTTTTCTCAACTTGACCACACATGATTAGATTATGTTACACCATTTTCATCACAGAATAATTAGATGCTTTAGGATTGTTTTGTTTATATGGTACAATCATCTTTTGATGCTCTTCTTCATTTAGAGATGCCATGTAGAATGTAATTGAAAATTTCTTATACCAAATCAGTTTAAATATTTTTATGAATATTTCTTTGTAGGTTTGTATGTTTTTTGTAGGTTTGCGATTTTTATTTGGATTAAATTAATAAAGAATACATATCACAGATTTTTAGTGAACACCTGGTATTTAAGCACAAGGGTTGAATTATCTGTGATTTCTTGATAGTTAAGTGATCAAGAAATAGAAGCATCCTCATCAATTTATATGGTATTATCAATAGTAAACTTAGAACTGACTGTCTTGGGTATAAAATCACCACTGAATATTCAGGATCACAATTAAATTCAAATCTTCCCTGTAATTGACAGGGTAGGCCATGCAAGAAATATGAAAACAAATTGTGTTCCAAATATTGACTCAGTTGGTACAATTGCTTGATCTGAGTTATATAAGTAGAGATATTTTCAGACTTATTAAATTTGCACTCACCTAACAAGATATTGTAGTGATGTCTAATATGTGATGCATTGTAATGTAAATTAATGTTGTTTTCCTCTTGATAATAAGATAATGGTTGTATGCATCCCTTGTCAAATATTTCAGCAAATGTGCTAAAGTTACACCTTGATAAATATTCAATTGATCTATTCATTTCAGACAGAACAAACAGTCATCAAATGTTTTGCTCATTCTCATCTACCTTCCATGTAAATTTTAGCCAATTAATATAAGCAGTGGAAAAATAATATTGGGGTCATTCAGGAAGCATGGACTGTCTATCATAGTTAAGTATGATGAACCACAGTCAAAAAATATAATTTTAGTCAATTTACTCAATATTTATAGTAAAGACAGAAATTTTTGAACCTAATATTTAAGATTAACCAATCAAATTCTTGTATTTGGAAATTTTTCAGCATGCTTAGAGCACGTCTAAAGATGATTTAGAAAATGTTTGGAAAACGTCTAGAAGATGTTTAGAAATGTAATCTATATAATGTGGAGAAGACGTGCTTAAAGATGTCTAGAAAACATTTAAAAGACATCTAGAAGACGTCTAGAAGACGTTTAGAAGAGGTATAGGGAAAAACGTTTTGCAATATCATTTCAAAACACTAGATGCATTCTCTAGGGTTGTAGCAGAAAAAGTGGCGTTTTTTGAGAATTTATATTTAACAATTAATAACAATTTATAATTCACAATTTAACAATTCATAACAAAATTATGTAGTTTTTAACAATAATTACCATTGTTTTTGATTATATCTAGGCATTTTTGGTGTAACATTTCAAATTGGTGGTGCATGATCTCTTTTGTCAATGTAGGCATATTTTCTTGTAAAAAAATTTCTAAATCATTTTTTGTGTTGAATATTGTCTTGGAACGCCTCATCTCGAGCAGAGGAAAAACCATTCTGTCACATATATTGACATCCGGGGAGTAGGCAGGTTGTTTCAATGTCTTGATGTTTTTCCTTCTCAGAAAATCAGTAGTTTCATGTGAAATATGAGGTCTCGCGTTGTCGTGAAACAAAATTGCATTTTCAATAGGAATACCTCTTCTATCCTTAATATTCTCGTAAGTATTGAAATTATTGAATGCCTCCATTATGAATTCACAATAAACAGTGGAATTAACAGTGATACCTTTGTCGAGAATTTTGTAGTAAGACAAACCGTCAAAATTTGTGCACATTAAGACCAAGAACTTTTTATCTGATAATGTTCTTTTGGAACATACAGGCCTATCTCCGTCTGGCTGAATCCAGGACAAACGTGTTTTTGAATTTCCTAATGGTCTACAATAGAACCATTTTTCATCTGTTACGAGCATCAACTTTTTAATGTTTCGAGTTCCATTAAAAACTCTTGACATCTCTTCACAACAATCAATACGATTCCGTTTATTGTCTTCAGTCAGTAGATGTGGAACCCACTTCAAAGATTTGGAGACAAAACCAAGATCTTTAATGATACGGTGTGTGGTATCTTTTGATAATCCATGTATCTCTGCTAATTCTCTCACTGTAATCCTTCCGCCGTTATCCTCAATATTGTTTCGGATTAATTCCTGTGTGTTTCTTCTTTCCTCAGATTTCCGTCGCCCACTACCTTCCTTCCTTTCTAATTTTGCACGAGTTCCATCTTCATATTCTTTTGCGATAGTCTGCACTCTGCGAAGACTTATGATATCGCCCCAGGCTGTTGTTATTATGTTGTGTATTTGTGTGCATTTCATGTCATTTCTTCGCATTGTTTCTATTAGTAAATAACAGTCTTTTGAAGATACTTCCATTACGTTGTTACGTTCCATTACGTTGTTAACTAAAACACTTTCTATTGATATTAATTAATCTATTGACTTTAATCGCATACAGATATAGGCTATCTATTGATATTTAGACCATTGCATTTCATAGAAATAGCTTTGTAAATATAAATTCTCAAAAAACGCCGCTTTTTCTGCGACAACCCAATACAACATTAGAAATGATTTATCATAATATGTTTAGGAAACGCCCTACAAAGTGTATACCAATATATAAAACATTTTATGGTTTATTGGGTAGTAGCAACAAACATGTCTGATGTTATTTATTCTAAATCAGTCTCTTAAAGTTATAGCTTGAATTATGAGTTTACTATCCTGCATTTGCAGTCTGTGCAATAAGATGTAGATTTACTTTAATCACACATTAATTTTGGAGTATTTATAAAGTTTTTTAATTGCTGTACCTGCAGTATTATGGAATATAATATGCTATAATTGTATTAACCACATGATGTTACTCTTTCCCTGGATTTTGTGCTGGAGGAAAATTACTTATCCTTTATCAAATCATCATTTTCCATATATTTAAAACTAATGTGAATGCATCCATTTTGAATTGAATTATAAGAAATTTTAGCATTGTAATTTTGTAAGTCAAGTAATTAATGAGTAATGGACATTTGTTTAATAAATTCCATAAAAACTTTAAGGGCTAATAAGAACAATTATCTTACCAAATTTTCCTTAAAAGTAATAAATTATAAAAATTTCTATTAAAATGATCTCGCAGAAAAAATCATGTTTTTCTCAAACTGTATCAAAATCTGCTTTCCAATATAATATGCCTTTACAAATTGAAGTATGATATCATTATATTTAGAAGAATTGATTACATTGGTGTATTAATAAAAAGTGTCTTACCTGCTTAATGAACTTTTGTATAGAATTGTCGTCCTAGAAGAAGGCAAATAGAAAAAAATATTACTATTTTACATGAAAGTTTATATTTTTGCAATAAGTGCATTTGGAAGTCAAAAGGCCAATATGAGTTATGTGAAATGCATGCAACTCAATGGGATTACAGATGTTTGGCTAAGTGGGTATTTACTGTACTACATATTTAATTTAATTCTTTATATTTTAGAAGGTTGGCATCCATTACAATTAATCATTAGTTTCCAATTGCAATTGAGTCTACTTCTTATATTATCGAAATTAAACTTGATAAAAACAAGATTGAAATCAAAGACTGCAAGAACCTCCGCAATGTATGATCAATTATTGGCTAGCCTTTACCCTCTTAGTAAACAGCTTTGGAACATTTGCAAATTAAAAATGCATAATTTTTGGAAATGAAAGTTTTCCAATTGACAAATACTTGACAAATAATTTCCAAATTGTCTTCCCAGATGAAGCCAAATAAAAAACATATTACTATTTGACAGGGAAGTTTATATTTTTGCAATAAGTGCATTTGGAAGTCAAAAGGCCAATATGAATTATATGAAATGTATGCATTTCAATGGGATTACAGATGTTTAGCTAAGTGGATATTTTCTGTACCACACATTAAATTTAACTATATATTTTGAAAGGCTGACATCCATTTTCAATTAATCATTAGTTTCCAATTGCAATTGAATAATCTTCTTATATTATGTAATTAAACTTAATAAAAAACAAGATTGAAGTCACAGACTGCAAAAACCCCAGCCAAGTATAATCTTTCAACACAGCTGTCAAAATTTTATTTAAATGTAATTTAATAAATATATCTGAGACTTCATTTCAATTCTGGTGTTGTTCTTGTTGTAAGCTATTTTTGTGAAGTTAACTAAACAGTGATTTGCACATTTCAAACATGTTGTTTTCACAAAATGATGTGATAGAAATATTACCATTTCCAAAAATATATGATTTTAAATGACAACAGCCATTATTATTAAGTAAAAAACAATTCAGTTTATTAGTTATGAACAATTTTCCAAGGATTAATTGGAATTCTCCACGTACTTATTTCTTCCAAATATAAAAAAATAATTGGCATCAATAAATCAATTGTATAAATAATCAAGGATTAAATTTACAAGTGAAATAATGCAAATTACCTTAGAAATTTTCTAGGTCAATTTTTATCTCAATGTAAAGATAGAAAAAACTTTTAAGCATGCAAGGGTGATTCAATGAGTCCAACAGCATTACAAACTTATTTGCATATTTACTAGAAATGTTCTTTTTCCTTGAGATGAAATCGTTTTGAAGTAGAAAATACTATTTTTACCTCAATATTTAAATGAAATTCATGTACATGACATGTCCATTATTTAGACATTATATATAGTAAAATTATTAAAAACCAAGCAACTTTTATATAATCAGAGCTCGACATTTCATTATGTGGACTTACAATCATTCATTGCAAATTTTTAACATATGTTGCTTAATTTTGACTGTTGTAACATTTAGTACAAATTGCTTAAAGTTATTTTATAATTCTTTGTTCAAATTTCCAGCTCTAGGTCTCTTCCATTGATATTCTTTGTACGCATATTCCATGTACACAGTACTATATGATAACAATCAGTAAAAAACAATGCAGATTTGGGCGGTTTTTGTAAAAACAATGATTAGATGGGGATTGAGACAACCAAGTTTTCTTCACAAACTGCATGGTGTTGTCAGTTTATTGATATATTTTCAAAATCACAACCTGATTACAACTATGAACTCTATTATTAAAAAACTTAAGTTTATATTGCAAGCTATTTGAAGGATATCTGGATAAATAACTTCCCAATGAGATTACAAAGTTTCATAAAACATTGTAATTAACATGAAGAAATAACATGCTTAATCATTATACAAATATAAGAAAGAAATGCATCGTTTATTTTGCATGTTTTGGTTTTCCACAGTCATTATCAAAAACTTCCCACTAAAAAATTCACAAAATATTAATCAATATAAATTTTTACATTAACTTTCATAATGTATTCTGCGAAATCATATTAGGAGTTTCTTGAATATTGAATTTTTCTAATTTTAATTGCATAATGGTCTGTGCCAGTTGCCATAGACTTACAGTGCTTAGAAGCATTTTTGTATAGAATAGGAACTGTTATAAATACACTATTTCGTTTTCGATGATAGTAATCTTTAATACATTCATTGCTTAGATCAAAAATTTTTTTACGAAACTTTTTCACTTCCTTTTCCATTCGCTCTCGACCATACTCCTAAAAGCAATAAGTGAAATTATATTTTTAATATTGCATACAATTGTATATTTCTTATAATCAGCAGAAAAACATAATGTATTTGTTCTGAAGGAAAGCATAAGGCTCTATAATATAATCCCCATTGAACACAATAATTAAAAGTATTACGTGCGAATCATTTGAGAATCCACAAATAATTTTTATATTTATTCAAAAAGAAACAAGTTTAAAATATGGAATTAAAAGTGATCACAAATTGTGTGAAGTGCGAATACATATGACCTGGTATATGGATGTGAATTATTCATTGAATTACATTAATACTTTCTTTTTAAAATACCCATGTCCGATATTCTAGGCAAGTTATTGACTTTATCTAAATTTTTAAAAATTTGATTTGCTGGAATCCACCCCATCCAGTTTTGGGCTTAGGCAAATCCAATTGAGTAATTATTCAAACTTTGTCATTCTAAATTTCATGTAACACAAATCCGAGCAAACACTTCATTTTTTTCGATAAGTATAACACAATCGAATTTTTGTATAAAATATTTATAAATAATCTTTAACACACAAGTTTAGGTAAATTCTAAGCCCAAGCATTCTCTACGAGTTAGACAGATTGTTCTGCGTAATATGCAAAAAAAATTTTCCATTTTTTGATGGGGAACAGAAATTGCATTTTATAGGTAGCATAGACATTCTGTAAGGATATTTTATGGCAAGTCACATTCAGCCTTCATAACTGCTTCAACTTTTTCATTAGAATCACTGAACTACATTTAATAACTGCCGTGCATAAATCCCATAATAACAGCTTCAGGCAAAGTTGAGCACTGTGATACATCTTCTCATGATAGCGGGAAGAATCAGTATGTACATGTAACAGCCAAATAAATTTTAAGCCGAATTTATCAGGGTTAATGTTACATTCTAATGGAAATACATTCGTTCATGATTCTCACAAAATGTTCATCAATAATTTCCTATTTGGGAAATGTAATAAAATTTTTCAAATTGTTTTAATGTTGCTGCCAACCATCACAAATGAGATCATGAAAACTCATCGTTGAACTCAGTTGCACAAATCTATTTCTTGACAAAGTCAACTGATTGATGTTCTGAGCAAATTCACAGAAAAATATCTAAATAGCGTTTTTCAACCAAAGAACTCATAAATTCAAAGAATGTGTGGAACATAGAACATATTTGGTGATAGGATTCTGTTTTTTAATTCTCGTTTGAATATTGCAGCCAAATTCTTCTCTGCCATCCACTGAATAAATCCATTATATATTGTAAAAGATAAATATAATACACAGCATTTGCGATCATTACTGAAGTGAAATAAAAAAGATTCAATTGGGACAAAACGTTGAAAATTTCATCTTGACTCAAGCCTATTATTTCATTTTCATTTCTGAATGTAATCAAAATTATGCAAGAAATATTATAACAGCTACAATTATTAGTAAAGACATGTATACGGTTTTCATCAACCCATTAATAGGAGTTTAGAAAATGATGAATACTAGAATTTCAGACATTTTGTTTGATTAATAATTCATTCCCCATAAACCAAGTACTATGTCTTAACCTTGATGTATATCGATATTCTAAGTGAATCATTTGTTTATTCATGTTTGATTCTTTTTTGCATGGCGCTTTAAAATGACGACTGGTTTTCAAATAATTCTCAAGGAATAAGTTGATTATATGTATATTTTAACTGCAAAACATATTTGTAGAGTATACATTATGAGTTATTTAAACGCGGACCCCCTTAACGCGGGGCAGAGATGGAATCGAATAGAATCTCTGATCTGTTCGGATCGGATCCGGATCGGAATTTCAATATTGAGAAAAATTCGGATCTGTTTCGGATCCAATTTTTTTTGTAAAAATAGTTTATATATATTAATTACATAAATACAAATACATCTTCATCTTGCAATGAAATTGTGTAACCGTACATCAGGTTCCCTCCTTATTCTTTGCAACACATTCTATCATATACTAGTAGTTCTCAATGAAATTTCAAAATTGAATGTAATTGATTGCACAAAAGATTCCCGCTTATTCCCTACAACACGCTATGAAAAGTAATAACGAATGCTGCAAGTTTTACGTTAGCATCAATTAGCGAAACTATTTTAAAACAGCCTGAAAAATTTATTTGCAAACCTGCAAATGGACGTGCTGATTTTTGGAAATCCTTCTTGAATATTTACATCAAAGAAGACACCGAGATGAAAGTACAAAACTAACGAAGCCTCAACAAATGCGGGACGTACTGAATCTACGTCTACGTATTTTGTATTTGAAGACATTTTGTGATCAAACAAAAGTGATGTTGATTATGATAGGGCTCAAATTTTGCAGGCATTTTTTCTACTAATCACAATTCTATGGGTATTGTTCTGGGTGAAATATTGAAAGTTTGCAGCAAATAATGCCGGTCCTATGTTAAATATAGACACTAAAATTACTGAAGTAATATAAGATCTTTGTACAATTTTGTAAAACGATTTACAGTAAGTTTTTAACTTGTTATTTAATTGTCATTGTTTGTACAATACTTGTATTCTTAGTTTTAGTTGCAAATTTGAAGTTAATTTTGTTGAATTGTTTATTTCAAAATACTAGTAAAGTGTTGATTTTTTGAACTAATAAGCGAAAATCGTAAGAAAATCAACAATTTAAAATCTTTATAATGTATTTACAATTATAATTAAAGACTACTTTAGGATTCCATTCTTACAAAACTTTGCAAATAAGCGAAGAAGTTAGTGTTATTGAATTTTGGCGCAGCAATTATCAATTCCCGATATTAAAAAGAGTTGCTCGCAGTGTGTATCTACCCAAGCCTCTTCAGATCAATCTGAAAGGGATTTTTCCTCTTGTGAACTAACGCTTGCGAATAGAAGAATCGCCTATCTCCAAATAATGTGAAACGATAGAAATTTTGTATTCATTTTTTAAAAACTAATGATATGTTCCAAAGTTCTTTTTAATTTATTGTTAGAATACTTTAATTTATATTCGGATCCAAAAATCAATCATTTTTTTAAATTCGGATCGGATCAGATCTGAAAATTTTGGATCCGATTCCATCTCTGACGCGGGGTTCTGCTCAATGGCCCAGTTAGCCCATGCTTTATTAAGGAATGAACTATGCACTTACCTCTAATTGTGAAATAAATCGCTTCTTGAAATGCTGATATATCATTTCATCAGCTATAAAATATTTTTGTATTGCTTCTTCATATTCTGCAGAATGAGTTTTTTTCTTGCTAGCGTTTGTACGTGCGTTTTGCTTTAAATATTCAATTTCTTCATCCTCTAATTTTAACTAAAATTAATAACATTAAATTTTGATTGTATTTAGTAAGTAGTATTTGCAGGACACACATTAAAGAGAATTATCCCTTTAGTGTTCATTACCCCAATAGCACTTTAAGAGAAGAGACTTTTCGTTACATGTTTACAATTTAGTAATTTCTTGTTAATTGGTTGTTATAGTTTGTTTTTTACCAAAATTTAATATTAAAATGACTAAAATATATTCTTGGTTATTTTGTCTCCAATTGTTGCAAAAATTTCAAAAATTTGCATGTAGTTAAGGCTACTTATACCAAAATAGTTTATCATTAATACACTGCATATCATAAGGTAGTGTTTTGTTAATGAATTGTTTTAATAATCGTTAATGTCATCAAAATTTGTTATTGGGGATGAAGCTGAAGCTTCTTTAGTAGCAAAACCGAATGATTTGCTTTAAGTAGATGTTAACAAGTGCCCTATCACCAAAATTAAATTTTGAGATGCATTTATGATGCTACAACAAACTCTTACATATAAGTACATTAATTATTGCCAAAAATGAAACTAGCATTAAACTACCATCAAAACAATATTTTTCACATATATGGACTGACAAACTCTCCTTTTAATCACGTGATTTGATTAATTATATTAATTTCGAAATTCAAAAAAAGAATTGATTATTATTTTTTTAATTGTCAATTACAAGCAAAAAGTTGTAGAGAATTTTCAATTCAAAGGCTCATGATTGTTCTTAGCATTAAGAAACCACTCAATTTATATTTCATTTGACTATAAATGAACTCCTATGAAAATTTGCAGGAGACAATTATAGTTAATGATTTGGATGTAATCTACGGATGATGGTATAGCTGCTACAGAATTTATTCTTCACTGGTATACTCAACAAAAGTCTAGATTGCTCCTATTATAAAGAAACAAATGAAAATCCAAAAGGTATATTGCCTTACTCTTTGATCAATTCATTCTAATATAAAACGCATTGAAAGAAAAAAATTTGCAATGTTGCTCATTATATATAGGCCTATATTTCAAGAGACTGCTTATTTTGAACTGCTAGGGATATAACTTATTTATTTATACAAAACGGGACCCGCAGTTACCAAACTCGCTATGGGTTTATTTTCGACATATGAAAGAAAATTTCTAACATAAATATAAGAGCATACCATATTCTTTAATAAAATCAGACCTTCATCAAACATCTCAGTAATCATTACAAAATCAAAGAGCTTATCCAGTCTATCGATTTCTATTTGAATGGCTGTGGTGTTCGTTTCTATACTAGGGATTGATTTGTTGCTACTCATTGTAAAATAATACCAATTACTTCCTTCAAATCCAAGTTTAGGATTGTTCTTATATTTAGGGAAATTGATTGCTAAGTGTTCAGCTGCCTAAATGTGTAATAATTTTAAATAAATGAAAATTTCAAAAATTTACTAATTATAATTCAAACTAAAATTAGGAAAAAAAGGAAGCTACTATCGAATGTTACAGAATTGAACTATTAAATATAATAATGTAAATATAAAACATTATTTTTACAAAAAACTATAGATTGATCCTTAAAAATGTTCGTATTCGCAAATTTCTTTCGATCAAGACAAGAAAATTTTACAAGAATATATTAATCATAATTATACATAATCGCCTTGACAGTCAATGATTTCCTGGCAATGAAATTGCAGTTTTTCATATTCATATTTCATAACTTCATCGCTATTTGTGCTAGCACATTCTTTGATGAAAAGTTCAACATCTTGTGGGGTATAAAAATTGATCTTGGTTCTTCTCATTTCGCACTTTGGAAAAAACATGCGGTCTAGCATATTGACATCAGGCGAATAGGGTGGCTGATGTAGACGTCCTATGTTTTTGGATTCGAGATAATCAGATGTTAACTTAGAAACATGCGGCCAGGCATTGTCGTGCATGATCATGCAATTCGCTGGTGAAATAGCTTTGTGTGACGTTCTCAGATCGTAAGAATCAAAAGCAGTCAATGTTTCAGTAAGGAAATCAATGTAAACATTTGAATAAAGTGTTTGACCACTTGGTAAAACCTTCACATAGCTTAAGTCTCTAATTGTAATGGCCACCATGACCATAAACTTTTTATCGTCTGGCAAATTTAGGCTTATCACCATCGGGTACCACTCAAAAAACTGTTTTTTGTCAATGATGATCAAATTTTTATATGCATTTCGGGTAGACAAGTACAATAAGATTTCTTGGCATCCTGCCACACGATTTTCCTTATTGGTGTTAGATAACACACGGAGCACCAACTTGGTCCCAATAGATAAGTATCGTAGATTTTTGGTGACAATGTCTCGAATCATATGGAATGATACATCATGTTTGACGGCCAGCTCCCGCAATGTAAAATCATTGTTATTGGTTAATTCTTCCTCGATCACTTCCCTCAGTTCTAGTCGTTTATCTTTAGACGGGCGGCCACTTCCATGTTTACGTTTAAAGTCCATCTTTTCACCTTCTGAGATTTGTTTTGCAATAACTTGAACTCTGCGGAGGCCCACAATGTTTTCTCCAAATGTTGTACATATCATTTCATGAGATTTCGTTGCATTTATGTTATTTCTTCTTAGAAATTCAACTAACAAATTAATATCACGCGAATTTATATACATATCCAAACGATAAAGTTTTTAAATTAAATTAATACAACATCTTTAAACAGCGATCAAATTTAAACAAAATTAAATAATTTTTTTTAATAAATATTTTTCATACGAACTTTCTTTTCGTAAAAGAATGTCCGTATTAAAAATATTTATTAAAAAAAATTATTTAATTTTGTTTAAATTTGATATAAATTTGAAATAAATTTGCGAATATTTTAAAACGAACATTTTTAGGGATCAATCTATAATATTAGCATAGCAGTGCGCTCTTCTTCTCATTTCAAACAGTATATTAAAGATAAAGCTAACGAAGACTTCATTCTCTATTTTGCATAAACGTGGTAAGTGTAAATATGTTGAATTCCAAATCTTTGTTAGGAAATGTATATTCATTTTTGTTTTATGGGGTTTGTAAAAATATTTTTAAATAGTAGCGAGAAAGGTAGGAGGAATATACTGATCAAGTTTTGAAAATGTCTAAAAAATGTTTTCGAACTGAGCCCAGGGTTAGGGTTAGGGTTAGGGTTGTCTAAGAAATTGTAAATTTAAATATATCGATGCTTATTTATGAAAATTGAGTGTTTTATTAATGATATCAATAATCTAAATATTATTTCCAAACATATATATATATATATATATTTATATTTATTTTATATTTATATACATGTATATATATACATATACATTCATGTATATATATATACATATATATATATATATATATATATATATAT
>CABFPE010000032.1:1493507-1504891 GCA_900660155.1 Hofstenia miamia | reverse complement strand
AAGTGTGGTCGTCAAAGAAATGTCCAAGACCAACAAAAGCGGTTCCAAAGTTCGACCAAAAAATTATGGTTTGGGGAGCACTTTCCTATCGTGGGTTTTATTTGAAAATTTTAGACGGAAAAGCCACAATCGACAGTCAAAGATATTGCCAAATTATAGCTGAATTTATGCCTTATGCTGATGCTTTATATGATGATGGATGGATACTCCAACAGGACGGAGCAACCCCGCACACGTCAGCAAAGACAAAAAATTGGTTTTCTGAAAATAATATCCAGTTTTTGCAATGGCCACTAAGTTCTGCTGATCTTTTAACAATCGAAAACGTGTGGCAGATATTGAAAAATGAGTTGAGAAGAGAAATCCGAAAAATATATTCGATTTAAAAGAAAAAATTCAAGAAAGTCAACACATTTTGACATCTGAAATGAAGTCCAATTTAATGAAATCAGTTTCAGTTCGTTTGAATGAAGTTATTTCTACAGGAGGAAAACAAATTAGACTTTGATGCTTTTTACTTATAGTTCTTTAATTTATCTTTAAAATCGTACCTTTCTTGAGTTGTTACGTTCAGTAGTTCAAAAGTAATATGCCTTTTTTCTAGTCTCATTTTTTTTGCAGCCTACTATACAATGTATCCTATAAAGAAAATCAAAATATCAAGCAAGGATCCCACTTGGACAAAACCTTTTCTAAAATATTTATGGATTATAAAGAAATAATAGTAAAGAAATATTCTAAGCAGATAAATGAGTACGCAGATTTCAAAAAATAAGACTTTCAACATCTCTAGGCGAAAGAGGAAGTAAGGAGTAGCGGAATTATGTAAAAACTCAGAAGAAAAAATCAGAAAAAACAGCAACTATTTCAATATTACCAAACAAGTTTGAAACAAAGAAAAAAACAGTTCAAGGTATTAATTCATATTTTTATTTGATTCAACCCATAATTAACAAGAAGCATTACAAGAAAACTAAGTTAATATTTTTCACTGTTCCGCTACCCAAGTTACTCTCCTGTGAGTACCGGCTTTGATCGGTCCTCATAATAATGAACTGGTCTTGACCGCTTTGCCTGGTTTCAATTCTCTTTTTGACCTTTGTGACCGGCACTGCTGTTTCTGTCAGTTTTTGCATTACATAATGCATTTGTACAGTTGAAGTAGTTGTAAGTAATCGAGACAAATTACAGGATGCTTTTAATGTTGGAAATTTTAATAACGTCTATTCTTAGAATATTGGTGCAGTAATCCTATGTAAATAATTATTCCATTATAGATTTTAGTAATTAATGACACGCTGTGATTACTTCGAAACATTGACAGTGATGATTTTGAATATAAAATTTAATCTTAATTAATAAGCAGAGCTTAACACCCGTGATGATCTGAAAATAAAATCTAATAATTCATTACGGGGTCTTATTGGTTTGTGCATGTTTGCAAACAGTTTCTATAACTTTAAAAATCATTACCATTACGACTCATTAGCAATATATAATAGTAAAAGTATGTAGAGTTAGAATATAATCAAATCTATCACATTGAAATTGTGGAATCACAATTTTCTTGAATGGTATAGTTGACTTAGACAGAATGAGAACACCACAAAAAAAGCATCAGAATTAGATTTTGTTCAATCATTACGATCAATAGAATAATTGAGAAGATTAGTAGCATTATCAGAAATAGCAAAGCTAAGATGAGTTTGTGAAAGTAATACAATGTCCGGAAAAATGACAGATGCAATTATAGTATAATATATTTTGATACTTAATTGGTAGTTTGTAGTATCACTGGTTTTGCTACGATCATTATTAAGAACGGGGGTTGGTTATTCTGCAGATTGGTAGAATTTTGGGATGATTGTTGACTTAGGCTTTTTATTTAGTTTTCAAGTTTTATGACTAATAATGTAAGTTTAGATAGTTCAGGAAATATTTTTGGAAAATTTTCTTCAATACTCATAAAATAGATGGAAAGTTTATCTACATACTGAAACGAGCAAGATGTTAGAAAATGACGAAGTAATGCGTCAAAGCATCAATACAATGTTTCATAAAGGCAGTACATCGTTAATTTAGTTGCACTTTTGCATGACAGTTAAAATATTTGAACATTGCAGAGTTATTAGCAATAGATTTATTACAAGTATAACAAAGACTAATATTTTTGTTACCACGCGTATTTTGCAAGTGAGCAAACAACCAACCGCCGCAACCGCAATCAAATATTTTTCATTATATTAAATTTTTATAGATTTTTTTAAATATTGTAAACCTATGCACCTCGCTTAAAATTTCAATTGATGCTGTTGCAGACTGTATTAATTCTTTCATAAACTGTTTTATACTGTCTTACTCCCAGTAAACATCCATAGCTTAACATATAATACAATTTACATCTTACATCATTTACTGCATTTCAGAAGGTAAAACATATTTGATATAAGGTAGAGAGAAATTTAATGCTACTATCATTCTAATTTTCTGAACAAAGAATTTTGTAAAATTCAGATTGCAGTCAAAGTTAACTGCCAAATATCGAGTTTCACTCACAACAGGTATTGTATTACCATCAATATACAAGTGATAATTATCTACTTCGAAGTTTCTACTTGTTTGTAATATTAAAAATTGTGTCTTATTTGTATTTAACGTTAACTTGTTTTGTTGGATCCAGTGACTAGCATTTGATAATTCCTTACTAAGAAATTTTATTGATTAAAACAGTTTAGATTCACTGATGGGATCATTTACATGTAGGTCGTTAATAAATAAAGTAAATAACATCCGGTCCTATAGCAAGCTTCTATACGAAACACCGCAACTATTGGTAGAGGCTTAGAATTAATATTATTTATTCTAACTATTTGTATTCTATTACTTAGTAAGCTACTTATTAGTTCTACACTGCTAGTGCTTAATCCATACTTCTTTAATTTTATTATTAAAATCTCATGAGGGACGCTGTTAAATGCCCTGGCACGTCAAGAAAAGTCATACCGCAATACTCCTGATTGCTTAGGGCCTCCTTTCATGGTTTGGTTACTTTTAAAAATGCATCTATTGTAGATCTACTTTTCCTGAAACCATATTGATATTCGTTTAGTATTCCACTGCTTTCAACATACTCATACATTTGAGTATACGCAAATTCTTTTCTAATATTTTGTCCAGTAGATGAGTAATTGCCACAGGACGATAATTGGTACAATCATTGGATTTCCTTTTTCTGTACACTGAGGTGATAATGCGCTTTTTCAATTTTAGTGGAAAGTAATTATGCTTATGCAGGTATTTTGAATAAACGTGAAATTTTCAAGGTATGCTCCACAACAACTTTGAATATAAAGTTTGAAATGGTATTGGGCCCTTTTGATTTATTTTCATTAGCATTATCAATATTGTAAAATATCTCTTTTTCACTTAAAAATGGATGCAGAACTTATCATATTTCTTATTAATGTTATCCTCATATCGCAATAGTTTACCCTTGTAATCTCCCATATTGGCAAACACTGAATTTATATAATTAGATATTTCAGTTGGAACTGTGCTCATGGTATTATTAATTCTATTTTGCTGTATACCACTCGTTTTGGCCGAATTGCCAAAAAATAGAGGTTGATATATTGAAATTTCTTTCTTTCAGTCTGTAATTGTTGATATGCGGTTTTCTTTCGATTTTTAAAATTAGCTTTTTGCATTAAATTCAGACTATTCTTTTGAAAGTTATGTTTTCTTAAGATCCTTATATCCTTACTTTGTGAGTGGAACTGGAATGGTTCATCTAGCATAATTGCTTCCTCCTTTGTACTCTCATTATTCATTGTCTTAGGTTTATCTATTGTATAGATATTATGAATTGGCGTATATAGTATCCAGAATTGTTTCAATATTAATTAAATAGAATTGTGACATCTTATCTATGCTTTCCATTTTGTAAACAAGTCCCAATGAACCTGACCTATATCCTCAAGCAACAATTTAATATAATGCATTTCATTGATCTTTTATGTGTCAGTATTTTCTTGTTTCCTCTCGGTATTTCCTTATCTATTGTTACTGGCATATTAATTATGATCTGAAAAATTACAGCTGGCTACATAGGTATCAAAACGCTCAATTTTATTAACTAACACACATTCGATTAACGTAGATGAGGTTTCTGTATCTCATGTGGAAATCTCGTTTATTCGTTATATACATATTATGATCCTCTATAAAATTATAAATGAGGTATGTCTGTTTCCGATCAAAAGGATATTTATTGAGTTATCACATATTTTTGAATTATCATAAACTGGAATCCGCTTCACTTCATTCTTTTTAGTTTTTTTTGTGTAGTATATATGACAAATTTATAAATAAGTTCTCGTTACCATACTTGCTTGATTTTAGCCACAAGCTCTCAACAATAAAGTGATCTATTTCAATGTCTACTGCTCTTCTGAAATGCTGAAATTTTGGGGCTACAATCAACAAGCCATCTTCATACTTTTTTCTAACTTTCGAAAAAGTTTCAAAATACTTAGTTTTGGGATTCCATATGTTAATATCGGCATCATTATCAAAGAATTTCTCTGTGAAGCCGTAAATTGTGTTGTGACCAACTCTTTGATAAAATTCACAAACATTTTAATATGAAATTCTGATATCATGAGCATTAACTACCAGTATTTTTAGAAATGTATCAAGGTTTGTAAAATATTTTTTGATTTTACTTAGATTAATGTATAGTCCTGGGTTTGGATGAACATCATTTCCTAGTAACAGAAGTTTCATTTAATAAATCAAAAAATTAGTCTTTGGAAGATAATATATATAATTTTACAATTAACTGACTGAGTAATTCTGAAGAAAATGATTCTGGATTTTAACAAGAATTGAATTTCCAGAAAAATTAAAACGATCTCCATCTCTCGTATATAGCTTATTTTTGAGAGCAAATAACCAAACAAATTCGTTTGTATTGCCCTAACTACTTCTGCTACTACTGCAAATCTTTTCGGAAAGATATTTCTAGTAGTCTGTATGCTGATAAATCCTAATTTAACATCTTATTCAAATGCTTTTTGAATGTTTGTTTGGTATGTACTTATCAATATAAAACACTTTATAACCGAATTTTTTTAATACGATGCATTTGATATTAAATAGAAGTTAGGTATTTAATGGGATTCCTCTCTGAACACACATTAATAAAACATCCTTAGATTTCACTATAACTACTGGAAATGATATCTACCAAAATGTGACATCTGTATGTCCCAGTGAATTAAATAAACATGTCTTTACTTTTTTACCTTTAAAATTATTAAAGAAATATTTTGAATTAAGAAATCATTAGAATTTAAAATTACAATCACCATTGCTGAATAACTGGATGACCAGCATGAGTTGCATAGGTAAACAAAATAACATGTACATCTAATATCGGTATTGAAATTGGATTTGAGATGTAGTCTACAAAAAGGTAACCGTTTTTTTTGATAGTGTGGTAATCATCAAATAAATTAATGTTTGTGTTGATGTAAATAAAGATTGTGAAGTGAGCTATGCGGTTAAATTAGAAGTAATGTGTTTTAGATTTTTTCAAACTTGTACTTAAAAACGATTAAATTTCTTATAATGTAATCCTGGGCGGTTTACTTTGTATAAAGATATATAGTCAAAAGCCTTTGTTTAAATATAACAAATCATAATATTGAAACAGACTTGTCAACAAGCCGAGCTTTTAACGAGTCGAACTTGAGCACAGTATTTGATAAACAACGAGCCCAGCACGAGCCTATTTTAGGCAAAGCAAATTTATAGTTCTTATTGTTAATTTGATTTTACATACATAACAGAAGAGTTAAGGCTAAAAATAAAACAATATAAAATGCATCTAGATTCCAGTAAATTTGTGACTGTGATGGGAATTGTTTCTAAGAATCCCATCATTATTATTTAATTCTGTGTTCATTGATTATAAACAGCACTTACGAATTTCCATAAGCATACATGATTGAGATGCGACATTTGACTCGTGAACAGAATCCAGTTTTTATGTACCTGTAATAATTGTACCCGCTGGTAAGCCCGTACTTGCACATCTCTAATAAGAACTAGTAGTATACTCAACACCCAGTCCACATTCAGTATAGCCATCGACAATACAACTTGACACACATCACAATTACATTTAACAAATATAGGTTGAACTTGCACCAAGCCAAACAGTTAATATCAATTTGTATTAACACTTTAATTTCTTTTTGCCAATATCCATAAGCTATTGTTTAATGAAAAGTTGGAGTTTACATCTTTTTAGAATTATAAAAGTTAATGCTATAGCTCAGTGCAAATATGAAACTATATCCATGGATTTTTTTGAAAATGTACTAATTCAAATGTTTACAATTTGAATTCAGTTTATATGTATACTTACTACATTTGCATTTATATATTTGGCACATTGGTATCATATCCTTAAAATTCAAGAGAGCATGAGTTTCCACAAAACGTATTATGTGAACCTTGAATGAAGAGGAAAGTTATTGCACATGTTCTAACACTAATGACTCGAGTTATACTTTGCAGTTCAAACATTTTAAAAAACCCAACATCACTCAAATTTGTACTTAGAGAAATTTATTTACTTTTGTTCAACTTTTTAGGAAAATAATTTATATTTGTCTGACAAATGTTATTGTAAGTTTAACAGGATCAACTAGAAAATTAGCTATGTAATTCATTTACATCATTGATTGCCTAGAATATTTTTTATGTGAAACTGAAAGACATCACCACTAGAAGCCAGAGTTCGTCCCTACTCAAGGGATATCTAAATGGAAACATTCAATAATGAAATTATGAAATTTTCTTGGTAAAACTGCTTTCCATTCCATTGTATTTTTCAAAGTTTTCTCAACATCTTCAGCAACCTTTGGAGGAAAAATCTAAATTTGATACATAACATTCTTGGTCTTACACACAAAAAGCAGTATTGGAATTTTTTATAGCCAGACAATAGTTCATTTGACAATTTTGAAATTTTGCATCAATACTGTTAATATTCCAGTGTTTTGTTATACTTAAGCTTCCATTAAAAATGGTGCATATTTATAATTTGAACAAATTTTTAAAATTAAAATTATCGGAAAGACAATTTTCAATATGTAACTTTATTTAAAATTTTATGAATTTTTAATTTTCCATTTTTCCCAGAAATTCACTCTTTAATTATTGATTATTATTTTGTACAGCACAATAATTGTTTTGTTGAGATTTTATATTTCACTGTTCTAAGAAGTTCTGACATTTTCTCTTCAATATAAAGAAATTTTTAGTAAGATATTTTTGAAAAATAAAAGCTACAAACTAGGCAGCTATTTACAATTAAACCATCATCATAAATATATATATATATATATATATATATATACGTTTGGATTTAAATTGCAAAGAAATACTTCTCAACACGGGTTTTAATTTGCAACCCAGCCTTTCTTTCTGCAATTTGTCTGTATAACTTTGTGTTTAATAAAAAACTTCATTTTCAGAAGAATCAATATTTGAATAACAGCTATAACAAATCTTTTATCAATAAATACCTCAACCAATTATATTTTTTATTGATTATGCATTTATTAACAAGCTATCTCATGAAAAATTATCCCAGTTAGTCCACCAATGACATGACTAATTGATATGGAGACTCCGACCATCATCATTAGCTTTTGTCTCCCTTTTTCACTTTGAATGCCTAGAAAAAGCGCAAATCCACAAATCGGTTCAATAGAACCAGCACAAAAACCGTGAATTAAAGCAAGAGCGCAAAGCACTAAAAGAGAGTCCATTTTGTAAAGCGAAATATGAAATAGAAATGTAAAGAAAATAACACATGAAATTGAGCAGAATAACCAAAGGAAATTATAAACGTACTTTGCAGTAATAATGCTGGATGTTCTCGCTGATACTATTCCTGTTTGGTAGAGTGTTATAAACCACCGTATCTGTTGAGATCTTTGCAAAAATTCGCTGTGAACGGTCGATAATTCAAAAAGCCCGTATGTAGTCAAAACTTCTAGAATTCCTCCAATAAATAAGAACATAAATGGCCAAGAAAACTGAAATAGCAATTGCAAAATATTAGGTACTTCAATGATTGTAATTAAATATTCTGAAGATTGTGCTTTTTCCACATTTTTGAATCCAAATAGCGAAAGGATCATTAAAAAAACAGGAAGTACGGAACAAAGCATAAATACATTAGTTCGTGAAAATTGTATTTGTGTGAGCATACTGTAAGAAAAGCTTCCAAGAAAATGACAAATGCCAATTCCAGCTTGCATGTAAACAGTAGTGTACTCTGATAAATGTGCTGCATGTCCGTAACATATTACAACAAATAACCGCGTAATACACACAATTATTACTGCAATGATAATTGCATTTGTCATAGTTGTAGTTAGTCCCATTCCAATATGACAACAGAGAAGTGATAATCCAATCAAGAACAGTGAATGCTTTAATGGTGGTAGTTTGTAAAAAGGTAGAAATATAATTGAAAAAGATACTATTTCAGATATTGCTAGTAAAGTTCCACTTGAAATTGGATTGCATTTGTCTTGGGTATCATTAAATTGACTCGTTGAAGAATGTGTGTTGTCAGAAAGAGAAAGTGAATCGTGAAAGCCTGTTAAGTTTACAAAATAACTGTTAAATGCAAACAATGCTGCAAAGAAAAAGGACAACTCAAGACTTTTCATCAGTGGACTTGCGTCTAGAAATAATATAAGTTATATATATTTAGCTTAATCAAATTTGCAATAAATATTAAATATATAAATTTTCAAATTATTTGATTCAAATCGTTTATCCAATAGCATTAGAGGTGTGTTTAGGATTTTTAAACGGAGGGGCTGACACCCATTTTTACAGAACATTTTTGAACAAAAGTAAGCTTACACAAATTCAATGGTCTGTTTTAGCAGCAAATCGATTGATAACATCTTGAATTTAAGTGAACTGTTTTCAATTTTGAGGAAAAGAGAACATTTTTCTTAAGTGTTCTCAGCTAGCAGCAAAAGAGCGGCAGTCAACGCCCCTGCCCCCCCCCTAAATGCGCCACTGAGTAGCATAACTCACATACAGTAAAACCTGAGAACTACGGCCACTGAAGGGACTTTAAAAAGTGGTCGCATTTCTCAGGTGCCAGCATTTTCAGTATACTCTCAAATCTCCAAAAAGGTGAAAACGTATCAGGCCTATAATACATGTCATCATCATCATAATAGGTGCTCGTAACAGTAAAAATTGAAATGTAAAGTAGCGAATAATATAAAGCAGTAGAATTTCATTCGAATTATTGAAAAAATAAAATTTGTTCCGGTATATTGCCCTATTATAAAGTTCACATCCAGTAAGCAGTGAAAAAAAGTGGTAGCAATTTGCATTTTGAAGGTTACTTGAGCAATACGAGAATTCCCCCATTATTATTTGTAAATTTTCAAGGGACTTTCGAAAAGTGCCCGTCATTTGCAGGTGGATGTATTTGTCAGGCGTGTGCAAGGAGAGGTTTTTGTAAATGTATATTTTTTAGTCATCTCTCAGAAAAGGAGAAAGCGCCTCAAGATAAAAAATTTTCATTATTTCGGGAACCCCCTGAACTCTTATATTTTTGACAGAACAATTCAATTTTTCTTAAGTTTGGCCAAATTATTTATTTAATTATTGTGAATATAATTTTACTAGAATATACAGAAAAAAATTAAAAGATATTGAACCTTTGCAACTTTATCTTGCTAAGTTTAACATTTCGTCATACTTAAAAAACTTAATTTCGAATTTCAATTCAAATATAATAATTCAAAAGAAAATTAATTACTTCCTCGCTAAAATATTAATTATACAAATTTTGTGCGCTGCGTTGCCATGTATTTGAGTAACAATGATAACAGTCTTGGAATTTGCAAAAAAAACCAAGTACTTGTCAGCTATAAGAAATTTCATTATCATAGATGAATATTGAAGGAACATATTTCTTTTGTTTTGGAAGCGAGGGATTTCTGAAGTATCTCAAAAGGGAATAGCTTAGGAGAACATTGTTCAAGGGCCTATGTATTATTTTCATCTAAAGACTGAAGGCGAATTCAGATGTTGGTTTGTAGAAATTTTCATCAAGAGCTGTTCTCGCAAGGACTTCACAAACAGTATTTATGCACGTGAAAATATGAGAACAATCACATTCGTCATNCTATAATACATGTCATCATCATCATAATAGGTGCTCGTAACAGTAAAAATTGAAATGTAAAGTAGCGAATAATATAAAGCAGTAGAATTTCATTCGAATTATTGAAAAAATAAAATTTGTTCCGGTATATTGCCCTATTATAAAGTTCACATCCAGTAAGCAGTGACGGAAAAAAGTGGTAGCAATTTGCATTTTGAAGGTTACTTGAGCAATACGAGAATTCCCCCATTATTATTTGTAAA
Organism: Hofstenia miamia; assembly: GCA_900660155.1. Lineage (NCBI taxonomy): Eukaryota > Metazoa > Xenacoelomorpha > Acoela > Hofsteniidae > Hofstenia > Hofstenia miamia. The sequence continues at coordinate 1,494,406 of CABFPE010000032.1, read as the reverse complement.
TTTTCAAGGGACTTTCGAAAAGTGCCCGTCATTTGCAGGTGGATGTATTTGTCAGGCGTGTGCAAGGAGAGGTTTTTGTAAATGTATATTTTTTAGTCATCTCTCAGAAAAGGAGAAAGCGCCTCAAGATAAAAAATTTTCATTATTTCGGGAACCCCCTGAACTCTTATATTTTTGACAGAACAATTCAATTTTTCTTAAGTTTGGCCAAATTATTTATTTAATTATTGTGAATATAATTTTACTAGAATATACAGAAAAAAATTAAAAGATATTGAACCTTTGCAACTTTATCTTGCTAAGTTTAACATTTCGTCATACTTAAAAAACTTAATTTCGAATTTCAATTCAAATATAATAATTCAAAANAAAATTAATTACTTCCTCGCTAAAATATTAATTATACAAATTTTGTGCGCTGCGTTGCCATGTATTTGAGTAACAATGATAACAGTCTTGGAATTTGCAAAAAAAACCAAGTACTTGTCAGCTATAAGAAATTTCATTATCATAGATGAATATTGAAGGAACATATTTCTTTTGTTTTGGAAGCGAGGGATTTCTGAAGTATCTCAAAAGTGAATAGCTTAGGAGAACATTGTTCAAGGGCCTATGTATTATTTTCATCTAAAGACTGAAGGCGAATTCAGATGTTGGTTTGTAGAAATTTTCATCAAGAGCTGTTCTCGCAAGGACTTCACAAACAGTATTTATGCACGTGAAAATATGAGAACAATCACATTCGTCATTTATAACATTCGCATTTAAAATTCAGACTTGTGCTTGGGGCAGAATTTGATAACACCCCACGATGTTTTCCATGTGGATCTCCACGATGCTAAAGTACAAATCATGTGTAAATATATATATATATATATATATATATATATACACATGAT
>CABFPE010000032.1:1442822-1473928 GCA_900660155.1 Hofstenia miamia | reverse complement strand
GATATATATATATATATATATATATATATATACCGGTATATAGTTATAAGAGTCGTTTTGTCGAGTTAACAATTTATAGAGGCGCTTTGTTGTAATAATAATAGTGAAATTCTTATGTAAATTACACCGTTTTTGTTAAAAATGTTCTCAAAAAACTAAAATAATAAACTTCAACAAATTTAACATTTCAGTCAACGTTTTCAAGACATTCGAGTTGTTGCAGACTGCATAGTTTGTTATTGATAGAAGCAGAAATGTATGTCTTGCAGTTTTTGTGCGCATAGTTTGGAATTAATTTCCCTAATTCCAGTGATGAGGTTTAGTGGATTCACACGGGTTTGCGCGATCCCGTTCTTGGAATGTTATACGTTCAGTGAGCTCGTTTATAATTTAATGTTACTAAACCTCTATCAAATTTAGAATAAAGTATAAAATTGGAAGAATATATAGTTTTACCTTCGCCATTTCATGTTAAATATAAAAGTTAAGACTAGTTTTCATACTCATTTTTCACGAAGTTTCGTTTTTTCTACAATAATTCTCACATATTTCATGCATTGTTTACTCGAGTATTATAATGTAAATCTTTTTATTTCGAATAATTTTGTTTTTTGAACAAAAATTATAGTATGATTTTCTTAAAGTTATACCTAAGATAAGCGTAATATAGTCTTATAATTCATTTTTAATTGGAATTTTTTAAAATATAATGTCTTGAATAAATAACCTGCAAAGGTACAGTGTTTTTTATTATTATTTTCTAAGAAAATATTTTGTGAAAATAAATTAGTTACTAAAATTTAATTTCCCAGTGTAGTGTGCGCACTATCACAAAAATTTCAAATTTAATAGAATAAAAATAATAGTAAAATATCAAGACGAAATTCAAAGAGCGCCTTCTAGTTCAGTAGGAAAACTCGGTATAATGATGGGGCCATTCTTAGTGAGTTTAATAAAAAAGAGAACCTGCTCTGTAGGGAGTGAATATTTTTGTAAAAATGATTATTAAACCTATTATAAATGATAATAAAACCTTAAATAGTATTTTTCCAAAAGGTATATTGATGTCTAATAAAATGAGTTTGCGGAAAACATCTCTATTCTAAGCATTGTAATGCAAAACCTTAACTGTGAAATTGATGATGACACCAATATCAAGTATTATGAGAAATAATACTAAATAGGTGAACTAATACATTTCCAATTGTGACGAAAATTTTATAGACTGTCTTCTGTTTTCTAAAATCAATTTGATGAAAAGTAAGAAGGTCGCAATAATTTAAGTAATAACTTTCTATTTTAGATCAATGAATGTAGATTTAAAAGCAATCTTTCTTTTCTCATTGTGGGGTTATTTTTTGATTGGAGTTACTTTTTAAATTTAACTGCAATGCATGACAGTATATCGTTGTATCATCCCAAGAAGGTATCTAATGTGAACTCAACTTTTTTCACTCTTTCTAATAAATGCAATGCAATTTCAAGTGGAACACTAGTTGGGATTTCTGAAATGATTGGGTTTTCAGCAACAATTCTACCATTTTATAAGCTTCCACCAATTAGGGCAGCCTTGCTTTCGATGGGATTAGTAATGTTTGCTTGTCATATAACAATGGGCTTGTGCAACATAGTGGTTGTTGTTTTCGGAGTTTCAATTTCCATTATATTCCTTAGTAAGCTCTTCTTAACAATAGCATATGGATATGCTGCAAGATGCAATGAACTTTCATCACTATATTTACTTTGTGGAACCGGGCTAAGTCATTTTGTCGGAAGTTTTTCCTATAGTAGCTTAACGCAAATTGGTTTGACTAGAAACAACGTATTTTTGTTATTTGCAGTGTTGCCCATTTTTATGATGATATGGGCCTATCTTGGCTTTAAAGACTTCCCAAAGGAAAATTCTGAATACTTACTTGACAAAGAGCAAAAGAGCGCATTTTCAATATATAAAATGTGTTTTTTTAAAGTATTTTTCTACAACCAAATTGGATGTGCCATAGAATTTTTTGTTTCTTATGCTCTGTTTGAACTTTCAACTGTCAATAGTGATTTTTTGAAACCAGCAGAACAAATTAGGTGGTTCATTACATTGTATCAGTTTGGGTTAATATTTGTGAGATTTGCCTATCTTCTTATTGCTAAATATATATACAGGTTTCTGTGGATTTTCTTCTTAGCATCATGTGCAATTTTAATAGTGTTCTTGACACAGGCCTCATTTCATATTATCAACAATGTTTTACTGCTTTTCGTTCTTGCAGCTTTGCATGGAATAGTAGTGGGTTCAGTAGAGCCTCTTGCTGCTTACTACATTTATAATGATGTCAAAGTTGGAAGATCAACAGCAATGATGTTGATTGTTTTCACAGTGACTTCATCACAGTTTATAGGAGGAATTTCCGGAAGTGTTTTTCATTATATGCTTTGCTGAATATCTAAATGCCGGTACTTATAAATATTGAAAATCATTGTATTTATTACAGTTGAGCATCGCAATAGCAAGTTTGAATATGACGTAGATATTTGCTTGAATTAAACATTACAATATTATTAACAATGAATATAGTGCATCTATGGATATGATGAATATAGCATTTACATTTTCTAAAATTATTATTTTATATCAATATTATTTTTTGTATATGCAATGTCATAACACTAAATAAATCTTATATTGTTTTTAATATTATTGTTATTATTTATAATATATTATTAACTTGTGCTCTAAGTAAGCGTTAATTGCAGAATTGGTAGGCAGTAGCACTAATAGTATGTATGCAGTATTAATTCTAACTTTATTTTTTAAGTGTACTGCCTATAAAAATACAATTTCATAAACACTTTAGTTAACCCTAAGTCAACCAAGTATATATTAATGCTGCTTAACAAAATTTTGTTTTAAGCTTTGTGCAAACTAAATTTGAGAATTTCCAATCATGAAATTTTCTTATTTCTTTAAAGGTACAATGGGTGTAAAGTTACAACAAATTCAGTTATTTTGTAAATAAAATATAAACTTTTTTTGCTTAAGATGTACAAAATCATTGATGACAATGAAAATACAAAATTCTGTGTTGTTTTACACAGATGTAAATGGCATTATGCGATATTTGTCTCGATTTTCCTATTAAAATTTCTCATTTTACATTTTCAACAATGGTTTAACGAGAATGGAAAGCATAGCACTCTACACAAAGTCATTCCTAATTTGGGAATAGCAAATTATGAATATTGCATTTCATATTTACAGAATCATGTATGCCTTTGAGTAGTATTATAACGAGTCCTTCCCTTCTCACCTTTTTCTGATTGGTCGAGAGGTGGAGTCCTTCCCTTCTCACTTTTTTCTGATTGCTCTAGAGGGGTGGCCTTTGACCTGAGACGCCATGGATATCGCCAGAGGGGTTTGTACTGACGTCATGGAAGTCATGTACTTTTACTAGTTTTTGTGTTATTTATGTGGCCTAATTTAGTTTGCATTTTTTAGTTTACAGTTTTTTATTAACATCACACATGAATTTAGTTTACATTTTTTTTACTTTCACACATTAGCTTACATTTTTTTAGTTTTACTTTCGCCACACACATATAGATAAAGCAATTTTCAAAAATTTTGCCAATTTTTTTATACATATTACATAAATAATTGTCAAAGATAATTGAAATTCTATATGCAAGAAATTCACGTTTTGGAATTATATTTTATTGTTAAATTTCTTCTGTAAAAGTCATAACTAATAAGTATTTTCAAACAAAAAATATTTTGTTTTATTTTACATACTTGCTTTTTGTTAATGTATGTGACTTGCTTATTTATGTGGCTAATTTAGTTTACGTAGTTGTTTTTTTATTAACATACATGATATTGGAAATACCACATTAATTTGTTTATATATTTATTTTCCATACTTGTTTTATTCGGTAAAATTTAATAACAAATATTTGAATCAGAGAGATAATAATACTCGTTAGAAGTGTAATGGCTTATTTCGGTAATAATGCAAAATAATTTTTCGGAACTAGTTTATGCAAAAACTCGCAATTTCTAATATTTACTAAACGTACGTGGTAAAACCCATATACGTGTTTAAGACATGACAAAAATGTAATTTATTCTACACTTTGCCTATAATGATCATATATATCGTACTATTACATTTGTCTATTGTGTTAGTTTATCATCATTGTTGTTGAGGGAATTCTGTAGGAAGCAAACACAATACGTATTTGCACATTATGAATTTCACAAGGTCGTATCTGAATTAATGGTTAATAAACAAGTTGTTATTAAAAACGAGATGACATTCACAATAAAAAAACACATGAATATTAAACGTTTAAACAAAATCAATTAAAAATGTTTATTAACAAACAAACGACGTTTCTATTTATGATAAAGTATATAATTAATTTAACATCGGACAGTAAATTCGCAGCAATTCATTAAAATAAAATTATGTTTTTAAAAGAAATATCTGTAAAACTAACTAGACATAATATTGTAAAAAAGCGTTAAGAATCCAAAACAATATCTGAGATATAATTATAAAAATAGCTTACCAAAAAGTTTGAAGGGTAGTTCGTTCATCAATGTGAAATTGCATTAATCCGCTCTATGTATAAATTGCATGCTTTCATATGTGAAGCATGATCATGATTAGAATATGAACTTTTGTCGTTCCTAGTTGAGTAATATCATTATGAGTGTTTGCTGCCAATTTAATTTATGAGTCGATTTTATTTATTAATGAGTGGTTTAAGTCATTAAATAAAACATTAAAGTATCTATGATTACTTAATACTAAAGAGTTAACCAACATCAACTTCATTTTGGAATTTACAAAATTGCCTATATGTGAAATAGTCTTAATTCCCATTGGCATTTTTTGTAATACTATGTTTATCTGATTTGAATAGTTCAATTTATTATCAATTTTTACTCCAAGATATTTGAAGGATTCGACTTGAGTAATTTTTGACCCCGAAAAATTTAAAATTTGTGAAAGGGAGACATAACACAGAATTCTGTTTTAGAGGGATTTACAGTTAACTTGTGCATATTAAAATATTTTAGCAGTTGAGACAGATTGACTTCTAATTTACTAATTGATGTTTTTATTTGAGTATAATGTGTGTATATACACGTATCATCAGCATAATGCACTATGCCACAATAATTGTCTAAATTTTCATTTAAATCATTTACATACAATAAGAAAAAATAATAGAACATTTGTGAAAAGTAATAACTAGGGTGAACAAAAGTAAAAAAAGTCAAAATTGAAATAAAGGTCAATTCTGTCTAAATAGGTAGAAATTTAATAGTCTTAATGCATATGCATACATATTTTAAAATTTTTAAGCTCAAAATAAATTCAAAATTTTACAAAATTAGGAATTAAGTAAAAAAAATTAAAATTTTCTTTAGGGTCAAATTTTTTGGAAGAGAAACAATATATCATTGATTTTCATAATAAGCGCATTAAAACCGTTTAATTCAAAAATTTAACATTTTTTAATAGCAGATTATTTGAGAAAATTTATGAGTTTGCACTAATTTGTAAACAAAAGCTTAAGAAGGAGGAAACTTCTACTTATACGCCTAGAACCTCACTTCTAATTTGTTTAGTTTTTAAATATATAAATTTCTTGATTATAAAAACATGAGAAAATATCAATTTTAAAAAAGCTAAAAAATTATTAGGTCAATTTTTTAGGTAAAAAATTACGTTTTAAAGTAAAAAAAGTCAAAAGTTCTGGGTCCAAATTTCCAGTTTTTTAGGTCAAAACAAATCGCCATAGTAATAACCGTTACAAGAATTTAGCAATTTTGGAAGCTCCTGTAGTATCTGTTTTGCTTTGTTTAGTAAAATTGCTTAAACGATTGTTACCAATCGATCGATAAAATTTAGTGCTGAACATTGCATCAAAATAAAAAATATCTATTTTCATAAATGCAAAGAAAATATAATAATTGCAGCCTCCACTTAGATGAAAAGCGACATTAGAGACACTAAAATTAGTTATTGCACCAAAAACATGTGCACCAGTATTGTCTACTTTAGAGAAATTTAAAGTGAACATGGCAGTAAACGTAAAGCAATTGCTTTCTTACTATACAAAAACTTAGCTAATATGCAAAGAATTGTTTTGGCTAACTTTCCGGTATCCACAGTAGAGAGTGACAATATAAGATAAGCATGGACCTGAACACTGCCCACCCGACCCGAACCGAAAATTTAGTACTTAAACCCGACCTGAAACGTTGATTGTGATTTGCTATTATTGATTTTTGTCCAATCAAATTATCATTAACACCAATCATTTTCTGATGGGGGAACAGCATTTTATTGGTATTACTTAATGCTTTGGATTTTCCTCAAATCTATATTTTAAATATTCAATCTTATCTTTGTACCCGAACTTGTTCCTAAGGTTTATTCAGGTACCAATGTCACTCTCTAACCCAAGACCAAATATGGAACCACCATGATATAGCAAAGTTTTGACAGACTTCTTCAAAAGACAAAATACAGTGCTTCCTTCGAGATTCTAATGATAAAGTTACCTTCTTTGAATATTCAATTTCAAAAATTCCTCCAACTTTAGCAGTTGAATTGTACTAACACTAGGTAATAACAGAAAATTCTTTAGATTCTAGTAAAGTGATCTAGATGAAGTAATTCACGAAAACGCATTGCATATATATCGCAGAAGAATAAGTGAATTTGTTCTTGGGTAAATTTTTTAATTCTGCTTGACGCATAATGAATTCAACATTCTTGTCTTTTTCTATATAATTTGTGAGAAAACAGAAGATAAGATAAGATAAGATAAGATAATCTATATTCATTTGAATTTTTTTACAATATTTTACTGATATTTCAAATGAATAGCGTCATTAACTACTATGTACAAAAAAATGAATAAAAACAAAAATGAAATAAAACAACACTGACTAAAAAATACACTGACTACGGATAGCTTACTAATTTCGATTTATTGTATAATCGTTATTATAAAATTTAAATCCTATCCATGATCTACCTGATATAAACTTTTGTTTGAGAAATAATAATTTTAATTCTTTTTTGAATTTTTTAAGGTTGTCTATTATTTTCATTTCTTTTGGCAATATATTCCAGTTATAAATTGCAGTATTAATAAAGGATTGACTCATGATATTTTTATTAAATTTAACACGTGAGTAGTTTTTTGTTCGTTTATTTTGCTTCAGACAATCTGTCGAAAATGAGAATGATATCTCGTTGTAGGGTGGTATTTTCTTTATGAATTTGAAGAAATAAATAATAATATTGTAAATAATTAACTCTTGTGGAAAAAGAATAGATTTAGAAATATATTCTTTTGTTTTAGAAGAGTTTTTATTACAAACATTTAATGCCCATTTTAGTTGAACTCGAAGCTTTTTTAACATTTGGCTGTGTACATTAGTATATAAGATATTAGCATAGTTTAAATTACTCATAACAAATGCATGAAACATTTGAATTACTGCAATTGGGGGTAACTGTTGGGAAACATGGGATATCTTTCTAATACCTATAGCCATTTTTTTAATAATAGTATTTATTTGCGACGTGAAATTAAGATTTGAATCTATTATTACTCCTAGATATTTAAACTTATTAACAGGTATAACAGATGAATTATTGAAATTAATTGAATAGTCGGAGATGTCCGTTTTTTTCTAAAAGGTTGCATTATGCAAAATTCAGTTTTTTTCGTATTAATACGCAATCTATGCATGTTAAAATAGTTGCTCAATTTTATACAATTCGATTCAATAACTTTTACAGCTTTATCTAAGGATTTATTTCCACAGTAAATAGATGTATCATCGGCGTATTGTGTTATTTCACAGTCCGTAATTTCCCTCATGTCATTCACATAAATATTAAATAGCAGGGGACCTAGTATGGTTCCTTGAGGTACACCATTATTGACAGACAACCAATTTGAAAAAGTATCATTTAATTTAACTCGCTGAAGTCTATTACTTAAGTAATTAGATATAAGGTGAGCACTGTTAAGAGAAAAACCAATATTTTTTAATTTTCTTATTAATATATCATGATTAATAGAATCGAATGCTTTTGAGAGGTCAAGACAGGCAATAGCAACAAATTTATTAGAGTCTAATAGTGCTCTCCATTTTTCTGTCGTTTGTATAAGTGCGTCTGATGTTGAATAATTTTTTCTGAAACCAAATTGTGATTTGGACCATAGTTTATGATGATTTAAATGAAGTGTAATTTGTTCATGTAATAATCTTTCAAATATTTTACTGATTGGTGATGTAATAGATATAGGTCGATTGTTTTTGGGACATTTTGGGTCGTTTTTTTGTAAACAGTTCTTCCAGCTCACTAAAACACCAGATAGGCTTCATAATGAAAACACGTTTGCTTCCAGTGCAAATATGAGGACAAATTATGAACACAGCTGCCCATAGTTGAGCTGAAACAATTTCCTCAGCATTCCGTGCAGAAGTAAACGCCGTATCTTGAATACGAATATTGCATTGGTTAGCAAATTCATGTAAATTAGTGATATAAATGCTGTCCATTGTCTAAATTGCACAAGCTCGCCTCTAATACAGTTTCTGGGTCTGGCATCACTCATTATCTACCTCTCATTCACATGTTGTGATTTTGTTACTGTAGTAGGCACACAAAAAGAGTGACATTTGGAAAACAAGAAAGAACCTCAATAAGGACATTACATCCGATTGGAATGTTTTTTTACGCATTTTTTCTGGGCAATGCTTGCGACAGTTTCACATGCTATCTGGGACCTTGCCAATTTGGTTGGGAAGGGCATCCAATTACTTCTGCTTTTCATCACAACAGTTTGGAAATCGGTAAAATGGCACTTGCTCGAAGTTATGATAATAGCCAGTCTTACAACCCATAACAGAGCAACTATTAAGCATTAAACTAAAAATATCATCGGTAGTTACTGAGAGATATTACCCCCGTAAACCTCTGCGTTAGCTTAAGTTAATTGCTAAGTTAAGGTTCAGCTAATCCCGTCGCACACTGCGTTAATGTAACCTTAATGTGTTAAGTTAAGGTTTTTTGATGACTGATTTTGACAATATTTAAGTAGAAATTGTGTATGCATTAATAAATTGGCATAAACAAACAGTGGAAATCAACATGCCAATCAGATGACGATTGTAATTGACTGGCGTCAATAACATTTGCCCATTTTAAATTAAAACAATGCGTTTAGAGGAAATCTGTGATTTCATTGGTTAAAAGAACAAGGTTTCATCACGCTACCAGTGCAAATATTGTATTACAACAAAGTTTCTAGAATATCCATGTAAATTAGCTTTAAATAAGTTCGTTTTCCACTTTGTTTAAATAGAATGACATTATTTCGTGTAGTAAAAATTTTGATAAATAGAAATTTTTAACAAATATATTATATATACATATATTGCCTATGTAGAATGGCAAAATAATTTACACGATTAAATAGATTATGCACATGATTCCAGACCGCTGTCATATACGAAATTATGGGAGATAAATTGCGTACAAAATTAAACATTAATACATACAGTTATGGCCATAAAGATCCGACCACCCAAACAATTTTAGGTTAATGATAATTTAAAAATCAAATTCCTTTCCAAAGTGTATTATAATGGTTACTGATACTTTCAAGGCTTAGAACATGTATGAATGTTAATAAAAGAATAAATCTGAGCACAAATAATACTAAGACACTACAAATTGAGTGAGAGATCTTGAGTAACTTTGAAATTTCAGTGCTTGTTATAGGTTCTTTATCCTCCAAATTTATGCTTAAACATTTAATATAATAGTTGCTTGTACGGTTTAAATTATTTCTTTTTACAATATTGGAATATCTTCATTATGACTGACAGTTTCCCAATATCAATAAACTATATTCGGACAAAATAGACTCATGGTTCAATACAATTGCATGATCTATAGTCTTGCCTCTTGAACAATTTACTAAGTTTTTTAATTCATTGAATTTGCTTATAATTTCACAATTCATATGCATATCATGAAGAATTTTAAATTATGTTTAAAATATACGCAATAAAGAATTAAATTTCCTTTTCCACCATTAATTATCACTAAGGATAAATTTGAATAGACAATTTCTAATACAGGATGTTGACGACATTGTACCTGCCATTACGCAAACTATTCTAATAGTTCTGGATATCCGTTATCCCCTTCGTCGCGTTGTACTGTCATCCCCTCATCCACCATATACATGTATGTCTCCACTGTTGAAATGTTGTAATAAACAAAAGCGATATTCTCCCCGCCGAAAAAGTTCCCAAGAAATAGAGGAGATCTCTCAACGTATTCACGTAACTATAACAAATAAAGTTCGAAGCACAGCAGCAAAGGTTCCTCCAGCTTATGAAAATTTGTGAGCTCCCGCATTAGAAAAATCAAAACCGTTGATACAATAGAAACATTAATGTGGATTACCTCAACTTGAGGTTTGCTCAAGTATCTATAAATGATAAGTGTTACCTCCTACTTAGAAACAATTTGGCCGGATGACTCCATTCCGCAATTTTTGCTTCACAGGGTGTATTATACAATGCGCAGCTTCCGCAAGACTACAAGTGGACCCGACAGTTTATTCTAATGAGGTTTAAACTAGAATGCACATAACCTTGCTGAGGTTTCTTAATATTCCCAAAGTCATTTCAAGAATCTTGGATTCACTATAGATGAATCTTTTGGGCTTTAGCTCCAACATTAATAAGAAATGTAAAAATGCCATATCTATTCTATGCCTTCTCTAAAAACTAAAAGAACTCTGCTTTTTTTGTTGCTGAGTTAAAGCAATTATATTCCACTATGATGCTATCCGTTATTACGCATGGATCGCCTGTATATTGCACTATGAAGAAATGAGTAATTACGTATTCATTAGCTGTTTGGGGTTGAAAAAAAGATTAACTGCTGAACTCTTTAGATGTAGTGCATTGAAATTCGAAAAAACTATCCTGCGTAGAGATGTCAAATTATATTCAATCACTAGCATTCCATTACATCCGTTCTCCTGCATGCTGAACATGAGGACATTACATTCAAATGAAAGACTATGACCTTCCTAATGCAAAAGTGAAAACGGAAAGAAAATTCTTCCCACAATTCCCTCCTCATTTCAGTAATTAATTCGAAATTTGCACTGAATCTCAATATAAAATAACAGTCAGTGATAAAAATAGCATTTCGAATTGATGTTCTTAACTTCAGGTGTTCTGGCATGATGTCAACCATACATTCTATAATACATGAGCAAAAAGTTATTCTAATTAATTTTCATATTTCTCTAAGTTTTTTAGCACTACTTTAATTCACTGTAAATTATTTGTTGTTTTCTTCAACATAAAAATATTTACATGTTCAAAACTATCACATGCCAGGAGAACGGATTTTGAGCGTCATGAAACAATGTTGATATTAACTACCTTAATAATAGATAGACACCGGAAATGAAACTGACTTCAAGTAACTAATTACCAATTGGAACAAGTAAGAGGAAAGAAATTTATAAAATCATTGGTGGAAACTTTCTAAAGTACATGTAGTTTAAAGCCTATTGTATTTGCTTCTGTAGCTTTTCAATAAAAATTCATTTAAAATAAAAAACATGATATTTTTGTAATTAATGTGATTAGAAGATAACTAACCCAATGATATATGTACTGCTAGGTTTTAATTATAATATAATCTATTCCAAATAAAAATATACAAAAAGAATAAATTGAATAGATCTAAAAATATAATCTATTACAAAATAGACACCTAAATTTCTAATGAATATGGTGTTTCAAGATGAATTTCTCCACAGTCAGCAATGACGACATCACGATGAGGTTTATCTCGTTTGTCAGTGGATGTGCCTTCTATTTTCCTAACGACATCCTAAAAACATTAAATATCTCACATCTGAAGAAATCTCTTCCAACACTACTGCTTACACACGAGGTAATGCATGTTATGAACTTGGTACATTCACATAGATTTTACAATAATTATAATTTGCAAAATGATTAGATAGCAAAATATCTAAATCTGAAAAAGGACATTGAAGTTATTTACTTTGAAACTATTACAGCAGATTGCAAAATCTATCAATAAATTGCAAGTGTTTGAAGATACTGTATGGTGATTTNAGGAAAGCTACTTTTTTCTATCAGTATGCGCTTGCTTCACCCATCGGTGATTCTTTTAAATTTGCTCTGCGCAATTTAAATGTAAATTAATTTCGCAAAAAACTTCTTTAACAACTAGACATGTTGCTACATATTTATATGTCACGGACGGTGAACTTGTTGAGTGAGGGCAATTAATATTTATGAGAATATCGGAATATACAAATTTTTAAGAAATTTTATACGAGTCCGTATTTGAAGGAGAGTTTAAACAATCAAATCAAATTGTTTCCTTGCGAAATTAATCACAATCTGTATTATTTTCTAACAAATATCAGTAAAGGGGATGTTTATCTGACAGAAAGCAACCTGAATTTCAAGCAATATCACAGAACACTTTTTGCTACTGATGGAATTTCATGCGAAGCATGAATACCTAAAGGATAATGGCTTGGCCCACGTATTAAACGTGGTCAAATCTTTCAATGGCTCAAATAGAATAAAATAAGAGAAATTGTGACAATTTTTAAGAAAATATGCCCTAAAATCTAAACAGCAAAAGGAATACACAAAAGGAATTAAAATTTTGGACTCATGTACAAGCAAAAATTAGGTAGGGTGTTCCAACAACCATGTCAGCAACTTGAAGGTTAACCCCCAAATTTCGAACTTTAACAGCATCTTAATATGTTTCCAAAATAGCAATTGCTTATATGAACACATTTTATAATCACAATGCATTTCAATGTGCTATCCCAAAAAAAAATTGCTTTTGCATAAGTGGTTTTATCTCTATGCAATGAGTAGGTTACTACTATGTTATTACAGGAAAAGGACTAATAGCATAATATAGTGAGCAGGAAAATTTGGCAATTCTTCATCGGTTTCAAAGCCCAATTCGACTAGCCAATCGTATGAATACAATACTTTTTTACAAAACTTTAATTTCAGCTTTTCAGCCGATATTTAGAACTGCTATATACACAGAAAGCACATTTTTAATAAAAACAACTCATATGTTAAAGACCATTTTCAAGCTGCCATAATACTACTAATGTTGTATGAGTTAGTTTTATATTTAGTAAGCAAGCTTTTCAATTATTTCACTAGCAATGAAGATAAATTTGATAATCAAGAAAAAGTTTCAATATCAACAAACGTTATTGGAGCAATCGCATAAGCTGTTGAATCTTATCAATGATAGATGCTAGTAAATTAACCTTTAATATATAGGTTTTCAAAATCTGAGTTTTAGCAATCACAATGATAGTAGTAGTAGAAATGACTATTTAAAGTAAAATCAACAAATAACTTCACTGTAAACTGGCTGCACAATATGACAAACAGTATCAATAATTATTAAAATATGCACTAAAGTAAGGGATGAATTGATCCCTTTGTGAATATATGCTTAGTTAAATTAACACACCATTATATATATATATATATATATATATATATACCAATTTTTTTTCCATAATAGTGATTTTCAAAACAAGGCATAATCTGAAAGAAATTTAGAGAAATAAGGAACTAATTAAATCCCTAAGAAACAAATTTCATATAAATGTGGTTTGCGCAACAAAATCTTATGGCAAAGTACACTTCTAAATGATGGCATGACACATTAAACAAAATACTGTATATAACATTATTACCTCGCCTTCTAAAACTTTTCCAAACACAACATGTCGTCCATCTAACCATGATGTTTTTACCGTAGTGATAAAAAATTGTGACCCGTTAGTATCCTTTCCAGAATTAGCCATGGAAAGAAACATTGGACCTTCATGTTTCAGTTTGAAATTTTCATCATTAAATTTCGTACCATAAATGCTTTTTCCTAAATACACACATATTTTTAAAGTTCTAATATAAAAACTATTCAAAAGATCTTGAAACAAAAGTTATCTCGAATACATCCCTTTATAATTGACTAAAAGACGTGATTTGGCTGCTAAGTGCATCTAGCTAGAATAGAAACTTTGCTGTTAAACAGTACAAATATCAAATGAAAAAAGTCGAAAATAAAATGGCGTGTCATTTCCAGCAATCAAATTTGAGGACAACCCCAGAATCATTGCAACCAAGAGACATATACATGTCCATGCCGTTAGAGAACGATATCAAGTGCATTTATGTTTACTATTATCATTAAACTTGACTTTCTCAAAAATGCTCTCCATGTTTTAACAAGAGTGGTGTTGATTACAGGGAATCAATAAAGTTACGAGAAAGGGAAAAAGATTTTACATTCCTATTGTGATTGTTGTTTCATATCATACATATTTAAGCGTTTTCTACAGTTATTAAACAATGGAAAATGTTCATTGACGTGCTACTATCTATTGTAGAATCGGTGGCTGGTAAGACTTAGCTAGAAACTCGATTGACTCTGCAGAAGGTTTAATTAGTGTTCCGTACAGCCACGATTCCAAGAAACAGCTTAGATTAGAACTTATAACAACAGATGTAACATTGGTAATTCATCCAAGTAACAGAACTACTTTTAGGTAAGAACCAAGATGACCAATTCCTATGGCTTCCAGCCGAAGCGGAGCTTCCAGAAGTAAAGTGCTTAACCTATTGACTGGTGCTACCCTATCTGTCTCACTTGTTTAATTTCTATCTCAATTCGAAAAAAACAACCTACTTCTCATTTTCATTGTTATCTCTCAGCTAACTATTAAATAATCTGTAATTGCCAGATATTCGTGCTAGCCAACGGCATGGTATCATCACAGTGTTAGATCTTATAGGTGCATGTACGTGTTGAACTACTAACGAGAGATTTATTATTTCCTTATGCGTAGCCGTATACATAACTTAAAGGACCACAGTTCGGACTGGAAAGATCGAAAGATCCCCAGGAGCAACTTGTCGCCCCGTGCTAGTGAAAGCACTCCCGAATTGTCGCCGATCTTAAGCAATAATTATCATTTAAAATAATAAGTAAATAAAAGATACAACGGTAAGAGTGATAGTTAAGAGTAGACAAAGTCTATTGAACATTCGCTACAGTTGTCTCAGCTTATATACAAATGTTTTTCGATCACCTGCCTTTGTTTACAATAATCAAAATGTCCACGTAATTTAACAGGATCAAATTCTTTCCCCTCGCAAAATTAAATTTGAGCAACAATAAGCACCATTGAGGGGACGTCAAATTAGCAATAGCAACCTGAGATCGAAAATAAACACTGACGTCAGAGTGACGTAGAAATACAAAATAAATGTTTAGAGAATAAAATCACCAAAAGTCCCCGAGCGACTCTACACTATGCAGGTATCATAAGGCTATTTTACCATAACAGATAGTAAATTCAAACAGTCTTCGAATTAATTTCAGACAAAATGGCAATACAAAGTTTACAATTTCATTTTTAAAATTGATAAGCAAGCAAGCAAAAAATATGTTAATACAAAACAAATATTTCACTTATTGTTACTTATCTCACAGCTCCAATGTCATATATTGATGAAAATCATTTAATGTCAAAATTGTTGAAATTATAAAATTTGTCAATAAAACATGAAATAAAATTCAACTTGCCCCCAGTACCATCTCCATTGGTAAAGTCACCACCCTGTATCATAAAATTCTTAATAACGCGGTGAAATTTGCTATTCTTGTATCCATAACCTTTCTAAAATTAAATTAATGCATTTAAATTTTTAAATTAAAAATTATATTACCTCTCCTGTACTTAATTGAAAAAAGTTATCTACAGTTTTTGGAACAGTTTTACCAAAGAGTCCAATGACAATTCTCCCTGCCTTTTCATCGCCAATTTTGATATCAAAGTAAACCTAAACACCAGTCTACAGTAAATTTTGAGCAAAAGCTAGTGAAAGTATTTTCAAAACACCCCTTAACACAGACTATAATAAATGAAAAAAACATCATTTGAAGCAAACTAATAATTTTATGTCACGTAACCATACAGAACACACACACATATATATTCAATTCAATCTTTATAAAATCCAAGTAACTACTATTACTTCAAATAAAATACTGTATTTAAGTTCACCTTCAATATTAATAAATAAACGAAATTTCAAAATTCAAAAGGCAATTTTAATAAAGAAACAACAAATCAAAGAATTAAAATGTGGAAATTGTGCAAACCACCCCATTTCTCTAAAAAACTTTGGTGAAGGAATTAAATACACCTCATTATCATCTTTTTTATTCAAGAACGGGTTAGGGTTAGGTCTTTCAATATTATTGAAAGCAAATAGAAAAAGACTTGAAGAAAACATGGGATCAAGCCTTAATGATTACTAATAAAAAATCTAGGTTTTGGAAGTTGAAATTGCTGCCAATCATGTTTAATAATAAGCTACATCTATAAAACCTGAACAAAGAGTTTCTATATGGGACAACTGAAAACTTCACTCCACTCAATGATGAACGAGTAAAGAATCCATGCCTTGCAATGAATGAAATAAGTCAACCGTTGACTATCTGATTTATCTATAATATAAATGACTATTAGATTTATTAGTGTTCAGCAAATCATTTTTTATGTGTAATTGGTTCATACGTAACATTAAACGAGAACTTCATTCCATAAATTGCATTCAATACCTAATTACAAATTCAAAATTAATGGATTTTAACCCTCTAACTACCATGGGGTGTTCAGGCACCCCACACTTGCAAATTTCAGTAATTTTATGCATAATAAACAGATGGTATAATGATTTCAAAGCAAGAGCTTGTTTATTTAAGGGATTACTAAACATTGTGTATGTAATAGCCAGTAAAGTTGTGGTTGCCACAGAAATAGTTTCAATTAAAATAAAAATGTCATTTACCGTACCAGACCAACCCGAGAAGCTGCAAACATGCAGCTGGATTTTTAGCTGATATTTTAAACAGCAGTAGTGAGAGAAAATAATATAGCTAGTGATAAAGATAATGGACTTCGTGGTGAAGAAGAGATTGAAGACATTGATGTTGATAATTTTTCTAGGGGTAAAGCTATTTAATAACACAGTAGTATTATTATTTTAAAAACTTGCATTTAGATGTATCTAATGGTTCTGACAATTCTTTCAGTGACAAGCATAACATGACTAATCATGAAAATTCACAATATACTTCTAAAAATGGTCAAAGTTCCCAGTCAATATATCAGTTGGCAGAGTTTGCGTACAAAACTCAATCAAAAGAATGGACCAACTAGACCTATTATATAAAAGTGTGGCCCTATCAATGGATAAATTGATAATTTTCCTCTTTTGTAAATGACGAAATGCTGCATAACATTGCATTGCACACAAACATTTAAGTTCTGGCAGTTTTTGGAAGAGAATGGAAAGATCTGGACATAGAACTCAGAAAATATATTGGTTTACTTTTGTTGCTGGGGTATACAGAGCTTCTGGGGAACAAATTGTTCATTTATGGTCGGGCCTCCCATATTTTCACAGTCAATGCCAAGAAATAAATTTACAGACATCAGTCATGCCTAGACAAGAAAACAAGAGCTGAGAGAAGAGATCGTGATAAGCTGGCACCAATATGTTTTTGTCAAAATTTAGATCATCATACCGACCTTCTGTGTTGATGAGCAGTTGGTGCCATTTTGTGGGAGATAACCTTATCGATTATGTATGCTGAATAAGCCATCAAAATATGGGATGAAAATTTAGATGTGCTGTGATGTAAAAACAAGTTATTGTTACAGTATTGACATCTACATTGGAATGATTAGAAGACAGCTTGAAATTGGTCGAGGAGAGCGGGTAGTATTGTAACTAACAGAAAATCTTGCTGGCAGTGGTAGAAATATAACTGCTGATAATTTTTTTAAGTTTGATGTTTGTTAGAAGTTTACTTGGAAGCAATATTCAATATAATTCAGTGTTTGCATTACACTTATATGTAAATCTTTTAGATGGTCCATTGCATGACCATATTTGGATATGAAGAGAATGTCAAAATTGTGTACTATGTTTCAAAGAGAAATCGATCTGTTTAGCACATATCTTCTTTAAACGATGAAGGGATTCTGACTAATCGCGCGGATAAAATAAACACTAATACAAGGTAAAAAACGATGAGAAATGCAATAGCACACGCAAAAAGCTTAAAAAATAATGTATATAGACCAATAACCAAATTCGTAGCACGCGGTACATATTTAAGGAGAATAGCACAGAAAACTTGAAATTCATAAAATAATTAGCTATTATTAAACAAATTACACGATCTAAAAGTATATTCTATTAACCCGAATGCAAGATTTGGATGTATATTTACGTAAGTCTATAAATTTTTAGTGTACATCAAGTCTTCCCTACTTGATTTTTAAATAAATTGGAACTTTCAGAGAAATTTTCTCCCGATTTGTATTTATTTTCATATTTTATTTACAGATTAGCACCGAATTTATAGCTAGCGTGACAGTGTTACATATATTTTTAATGCAAAAATATACATTTCGCTAATATTGGTATAAATATATTTTGAATAGTGCGGATGTACAGTATCGGTGGATGCAATAACCATGGGCCTTTTGATATGCAATTGTTACTGAAAATTTATATAAATTTACTTAAAGTGTTATATGCATTAAGTATAACGTATAAACTTATATATTTTCATACTTATTGAACATGTATATAGCACTCCACATGTAGTGCAAGAACCCAATTTGTGCATATTTATTCAAAACGAGAAATCGCCTTTCTTAGTTTCCGTTTGTATTTTTGCCTATGTAGTGTCGTTTAACGGATTTTTTTATAAAGCAATGATGAAAAGCAGGATCATTTCACTTGTTTTGCACCTAACAGCATGTAGTTCATCTTCGCACAGTTCTAAAGCAATCGATTTGACAATTTTGTCAATTAACGCGTTCTTCAATTATGTTTTACTCAACAAATCATAACTGCTTAGTAGAATTAATGAAGTATCTCGTTTTGAAATTTAAATCTATTGGTTGTTCGGTTGTAATTAACCGATTAATTTTGATAACAAAGGTACAATAGCCTAAAGAGATTGATTCAATTCAGAGTTAGCCATTGCACTCAATAATGGGGGCAACCAAGGGCGCCGCAAGAAACTTAGAAGGGCAAAAAAATTTTTGCACGTGTGATATTTTAGAAACCTGTTTTTGTTGAAAAACATATAATATTTCAAAGCAATTTCTTTTTGAATAAACTTAAAAATTTAATTTAAAGCGGACAATGAGATGAGATTTTATTTTCCAAGTATTTTGATTATCAGAAGTAATGTGATAGAATCTGCTTTAATTTCCCATCCCATGTGTAAAAATATAAGAATGTAGGCCTTCGGTTTGTTATTTTCTGCTACTCAACTATTTCGAAAACAATATTTACCACATCAGTAAGTGAGCACTTTATATCTGATATACTGCATTTCAAATTGAAGTAAATTTCAAAATAACCGATAGTAATCAAAGATTTAACCTGGTTTAAGGAATTAAAAATATTTTATAACGATCTAGAAAAAATATTATTAACCTGAAATAACTTTTTATGTATTCTTAATAGTATAATTCACATGTATAGGCCTACATCTATATACATTAGAATTGAAAAATGGATAAATGTATTTCGTGCAGTATAAATACACTTAGCGCAATACAAAAATACATTTTAAGTTTATTCAAATCAAGTATAACTAAGAACTTCGATTTGATAAAACTAGTCAATTCAATTAACTCACCATGAAAGTGAAAGGGGCAGCTGCTTTTTACGTATGTTATTGCATTTCTCACCGTTTTTACCTTGTATTAGTGTTTAATTTATCCGCGTGCACCCTATTCTATACCTTCGCCCCAGAAGGGTGTATTATTTGCAGCAAAACAATTTGCAAGCAGCATACAAAAAGACTTCGCTCAGATTACCATACCTCATACCTAGTATTATTTTACATGAATTTTTGTTTTTTGCAAAATATTATTTTCTTAATAGTTTGAAGGTTTTAGTAAGTCTTAATTGTAATCTCTTGTTTTTGTTAATGTAACATAAGTATAACCATGAAACAAGTTGGGGTTGATACAAATCCATTTAATAATTTTAAAAAAAGAATTATATAATTACCTTCTTTGTTATTAAAGGACCCTTCTTGCTTTCTGTGAAGCTAGAAAAAACCACCAACAACGCTACTATACTTGCTAACAGCCCCATGAATGCTTTTAAAGTAATTCTCCTAATTGTTGCAATTACAAAGAAGACGAGTCAAAAAATGATTGGTTGAATATTGTGAAAATTCTTTACATGTCTCGTATCCCATCCATAATGCTTTGTATAAATGTTATTATTTTTTAATTTCTAATAATGGGGCAGTTTCTTAAAAGAATGGTTTAAATATCTTATTTTTGGATGCTCGTTCAGGGTTTTGAGGAACTCAGAATGTGAAAGACTCGAACTCAGAAAGGAAGTCATTAATGCTCAATATAAAATCCACTCAATAGTACAAAAATTAAATTTCTTTAAATTTCAGTTTCTTCATTAAGAGCAAATAATTATATTTTAGCCTATGAAGCTTGGAATTATTTTAAAGTAAATATTTTTTAATTAAAAACTCAGAATTACAAAAAACTTGATCAAACTCAAAATGTTTTTCAAAAAATACTTGAGCTTGAACTCAAAAATTAAAAATTCCAGCTTGGACTGAGTAACTTAAATTTGCCTCAAAACCCTGTATTCATTATTAAATTTGAAATAAAAGGCCTGTACATTTTAGAATGATAGAATTCTCAAAAAAATCTTATTATCATGTTCATTAGAATTCTGTGATTTCTGTCTACAAAATTTGTACATATTCAGTATTTAGAAGGTCAGATATGTGTATCACCATCAAAATATGAAATGCTAAAAATTTAGAGAATTTTAAAAACAGGAACCCAAGTTTTAAAAATTTATATCATCAGAATACAAAATTTAAGATATTTCCATAAATGTTAATGAAAATCCACAATTGAGCATTTTAATGACAATTTTCTACAATCAATGTTTTTGAGACTTGAAGTCTCATGTTTGAGAGTAATTATATAATAATAATAATAATAATGTATTCTACCACAATGTGGTGCATACAAATAAAATGAATTGAATAAATCTACACAGAGAGAAAAAATTAACAAAGGAAATTAGTGACAGGAGGAACAGGTACAGAAAGGGAAAAGATTGCATTTATAATGAAGACCATGTTGAGATATGGAAGAAAGAAGGAAAGAGAAGAGTTGCCTTTTGAAAATAAAGAGGGTTTGACCAGAGATCAATTTCCAGATTAGAGGTAATGAAGTTAGCAAGAGGGATTATGCAGAAGAAATAATTGTGAGAACAAATAGCTTTATTAATGCAAGGGAGTTGAAACAAGACATAAGAGGAAGAATGAGAATAATATGTAGGATTAGAGAATTTGAGTAAGTTCAGAAAATCGAAATCATAGGTGTCAAGAAGTAGTTTGTTCAGAAAAGTGAGATCTAAAAACTTGAGGTACAGGGAAATTGGCAGAAGTCTAGCTTTAAGAAGTAGTTTTAGGAAAGATTTATTGGAGGGAAGATCCAGCAAAGGCCCTGATATAAGAGCCTGTCAAGTATGATAGATGAAGAAGAGTTTAGAAACCAGCATTGGGAATTATAACAGAGAGTAGAAAGACAGTAGGATTTAAAGTGGATTAATTTTGAATGATAGCTTAGTGAATTGGGAAGTGAAGACATAAGGAAAAGAGAGAAGAAGAGAATTTCTTGGTTTTTAGTGGCACACAAAGATCATGGAAATTGCAGTTAAACAGAATCGGATTGTCATGAAGATAAAAAACAGGAGGTGGGGAAGTCTTAGAGGAACAAATTAGAAGAGCTTCAGCTTTGGAGATATTGAATGGCAGCCCATTGCTAGATGACCATAATTCAGCTTGAACAATGCTAGACTGTATACTATTAGAGATAGAAGAGAAAATACTAGTGTCATCAGCATATAGAATGCAATCACAATTTGATTCAGAAACTTGTGGCATACAATTGTTGATGAATAGAGTGAAGAGGAGTGGCCCAAGAATTGAACCTTGAGCAACACCAGAAGTAACAGGAAATTCGTCAGAAATTACTGAGTCAATGCAAACTAACTGAGATCTGTCAGTTAGATAATCAGATATGAGAGAAATGAAGGAAGAGTCTAAACCAAGTTTTGAGAGTTTACTCAGTAATATACAATGGGCTTTTAAAAATAAAGATAAATGCAAAAAACAAGAACATTATGATCAAAATGAAAATAGACACTATCAAGAAATTGTAGAAGGGAGAGAGCAGTAGATTTATGCAGCATGAATCCATACTGAGATTTTGATATCAGTGCATGAAGGATAGGAAAAATAGCATTAAATATAACCCTTTCAAAGGTTAGATATAGGTGAGAAAGAATAGAAATCAGCTGGTAAGAAGAACAAAGGTGTCTTGGAAGATTTTTGCCCATTTTGAAAATAGCAACTACTAAAGCAGTTTTCCAAATTTTAGGGAATGTAGTTGTTAGGAGGAGGGAATGGAAAAGATGGAATAAAGGATCAGCAAGGGAAGATGCAATGTTTTTAATGAGAGAAGTGGACAATTGATAAAATGAAGTGGCATGAGACTTCAGAGATGAGAGGATTTTGAAGATTGTATATGAAGAAAAAGAATTGAGAATGATTTCAGATAGATTTAAAGATTCTGAATTTGAAGAATGTAAATTGTTTGAAAAACTGATGATAGAGAAAACAGAGGAGAAGTATTCATTAAAAAGGTTAGAAATACTTCTGGGTGAATGAGCAACTTTACCATTAAATTTGAGTTTACAGGGAATAGATTTACTTTTAGATAGTGACTTGATCAGTTTGTGTGAAGCATTAAGAGAAATATTTGAAGAAAACGACTGAAGAAAGGCAACTTTATCAAGTTCAATTGAGTCAGATAATTCAGAAGATATGTGAGTCAAACGATTCTGTATGTATGAGTTTACTCAGAGGGTGAACAGAAAGGTGCTGAAGGAACCTAAACTTGTTATGAATATAAATGGAATGTGAAGAATAGAAGAAAGGTAGAGAGAGAGCATCCATGGGAGATAAGCAAGTAAATGGACTGAAGCAAATCAATAGAAGAATAAACATAAAGAGGATCAAGACAAAATAATGAACTGATGAAGTGATTGAAAGATTTATAATCTCCAAGTGAATAAGAGTAACTTGTGCAAGGTAGACTACTGGAGGAATAAGACAGAATGGGTATTTCAATAAGAAGAAAATTGTGATCAGAGTAGAATGGGGAAGAGTTTATAGAGGAGACAGAAATGTCAGATAAGTTGGAAAAAACAAGGTCTAAAGTATTACCTGATGAGTGAGTTGGAAATGTCACAAACTGATAGAGATTGAGGTTGGAGAAAAATTCAATGATTTGTAATTCATATGGATCTGAGGAAAATAGAGTGTTCCAATCAGAATTTGGAAGATTAAAATCACCAGTGTTGAATATTGATGAAATTCCATAACTGGAATTATAAGAATGAAAGGTATCAAGAATTGAGCTGATAGCTGTAGAAAGACTGGAGAAACTGATGTGATATTTACTTAGAGAGGGAAGGTTGTACAGGCAAATGATGAGAAAGCTAGAATTGATGGAAGAAAGAATGATATGACAACAAAATTCACAAATGGGACAAGGTTCAGGGGATGAAAAGTTTAGACCAGAAGTTGAGTTTAAAGCTATTAATGTGCCTCCATGACGTTGAGAGGGATGATCAGATCTGGAAACAACAGTGAGATGAGGAGAAAGAAATAGTGATGAATTAGGAAAAGAGTCATCTAGCCAAGTTTCAGTGAGACAGATAATAGAAGGAGGATTATCTAAGGAGCTGATAAAGGTTAAGAGGTCTAAGCAACAAGAGATATTTCTAAAACTGCAACAGTTGCTGGATAATAGATGGAGGGTTGATTGAAATAGTTAATTCAAAGAATTATTGCCAGAGGAAGAAGGGAGTGACAAGTTGACAGGGGAGTTTTTTAGGAGAAGTGTAGGAAACTTGATTTTAAGTTCAGAGCAAGGAACACCAGAATTTAGTAGCTCATGGCAGACTCATAGAATATTAGATTCAATCTGGAGATCAGAGGGAGAGAGATCACGAGAAATAAAGACAGTAGAAGAGAAAGATTTAAGCTTTGATGAACGACTAATGACATGGTGATAATCCCATTCAGAATTGAGGTGAACAATAACAGTCTGATTTTGATTGGTAGCATAATGACCATGACTGTAAGCATCTTGAATAATGACGTCTGGAACTCCCAAGTGATCAAATATTTTAAGAATCATGTCATGATCAAATTGAAGATGAATATCAGAGGAAGAGTGCGGACATGCCTCAGGAATTCCTCAAATCCAGATCCCAAGCAAAATATTGTGGTGATCTTTATTTGAAGATATTCTTTTTCCTGAAGTTTCAGAGTCAATGTGATTTTAAGACAACCACAATTTTCTGATTTAGCTTCAACAATTCATGTATAGAGTGGTCAAGATCATTCAGAGTTTTCTTATGTGGTGCAAGTTCATCTTCTAAAGATGTGAATTTCATGGAGTGACTGTGAAAAACATGCTTTTTGTCAGCATCAGTGCAAACATTGCAGAAAGTGATGATCTTTGAGTTTGATGAGCATTTCTGAGTAGTTGCTAGAAAAATGTGAACAGCTTTTAGTTAAATGGTAACTAACATTACAGTAGGCACAATATATGCAAATCTCTGAAATTTTTAGTGTGGAAAATGTTCAAGAATATGTTATTTCTAATGTAGGAGCTGTTTGAATTCTAGCAAAGCAAAATTGTGATATTTTATTAATATTGAACACCCACCCACAATTACACATATTTTTCAGGTTCATTAATCCTGTAGACTGTAGCAGTTAAAAATATGTCTGATATATTAAACATGTGATCAATTCCAAAAACAGATGTCTGATGTAATAAAATGCATTGATCTCAGTCACTTTCAATTTGAAAATTGGTATAAAGAACAGTTTCAAAGACAACAATTTAAGGGCTAAACAATTTTGTTTTGGGTTGTTATGGGGTTGTTTTATGTCTCAAAAACAATGTTGTTTTAACATCAAAATGGTACCATTTCATTGGTCAAAACAATGTTGCTTCAATAACTTCAAATTAGGTTGCTTTTTTGTTATTTTTATTATTGAAACAGCAATATTTTGAGGTCATAATAACATTGTTTTATGTTGTCACATGATTGTTTTAGCACTAATTTTATATGCAAAATATAATTTTATATTGCTAAGCTGTTCAAACATTGCTGTTTAAACAAACACAAGCCCAACAAAGGGCAGACCACAATCTTTGAAATAGAGTCAAACATATTAAATACAAACATTTGTTAAAGATTTAAATGAATCTCTTGTATATAAATGATAACTAGGGTTTGGATAATTATGCATTTGCATACATGCATATGCAAATGCATATTTTCAAAAATTTTTGACGCATTTGCCTTAAATGCATATTTCCAAAAAATATGTAATCAATTGCATATTTCCTGTCAATTTGTATATTTTCTCTAGACTAAGTGTGCACAAAGAATCTGACCTCTGTGGTTCATCCAATCAGTTGAATAACTGGAATGAGAAATGCTGATGATTAACATTGAAAATGAGAATTTGTCATATTGTGAAGTATTAGTGTTGGTAATGGTGAAAAAAATTCCAAAAGAAAAATAGACAAAAACGACAGTCTTTAATGATATATGAATGATTATGAGGACTTTTCTACAGATGGACGTGCATTATTCTGCAAATACTGTGAGACCAACATAACTGCTGATAAAAAGTTTCAAGTTGCACAGCATTTCCAAACTGTGGAACACAATCACCTATAAAAATTGTGCAATGGAAATCCACAGCAAAGCCTTTTCACATCTCTACAACCTGGACCCAGTCACTCAGTTTTCAATTCAGACTTGTGCCAGGCCTTCATTGCAGCCATTATATCTCTTGGCAAACTGCAAAATAAGGTACTCAGACAGTTTCTGACAACATATACAGGTCAAGATATCCCAGATGAATCAACATTGAGGAAGAACTATGTGGCAGTCTTGCATTAGGAAATGTTAGAGAAAATACAACAAAAAGAAAATGAAAAATTCATATGGTTATCTTTGAATGAAATGACTGATGTTGAACAGCACTGTGTTGTAAACTTTGTTTTTGGAACTGTAAACAATAGTTAAGATGCTGGAGATGCTGCTTGTATTTATAGACATAAATTCAATTTTCAAAGTCTGCAACATCACATTGTTATAAAGTGCAACTCTGATTTGTAGATACTCTTCACGTTTTAAATACATGTATTAAAATAATTGGAAGTTCAGTCTTTTTGTTATAACAAGTACCTATGGTACATGGTTATAGAATAAGCAATTTACTGTAAGTGCATATTTAGGCAATTTTAATGTAATATTTGCATGCATATTTTTAGTGCATAATTATTTGAACCCTAATAATAACAATGAGCATAAAAATCTGCCAAATTTGACAAAATTTTAAAAATCTAAAATAAGCACAATTTTTAAATAGTACTTTCATAAGTTGTGAAAAATCTCTTCTGTTCAATTGTAACTTATTTTATTTAACATTCAATATCAAGATGTCCAAATATTCATGAATAAATTATTTTGAACATTCACTTATCTGGTATATTATAATTTTTCACAAATTAAAACTTTCAAAAAAGGTTTTGCAAATCCTTTTAATTATCAAAGGATCTAGTAATAAAACTAACAAAATGAGTTTTATTTGCAAGCATCTGCTCACTGATTATTTATTACTAAAGTTGTTATTATGATGTTAGTAGTTGCTGCAACAACCAAACGTATGAAACAACTATAAACAAAGTAAAAAAACCAAAATTGTTATCTGGGTTTACATTGATTTGATTGTAATTCTGTTTTTGGACGATCTAAACTACATTGAAATCTAATCAAAGTACAGTCTAATTCTATAATTTATATTTTTCTCATATTAAAATGCAAAAAAGCCTTTATATAGCAATTTAAGGCCTTGTTTAGTAATTATTGGCTTACTAAAGCAGATCCACCATTTTCAATTTCCAATTAAATCTGGATAAATTGCTTAGCAGAATTATACTATTTCTGTCATTTTAATTACAATTTAATTGGAAATCAAGTTAGTGAAACATCTAGTTAGTGAAATATCTAGTTAGTGAAATGTCCAGTTAGTGAAACATCTGTACCCTAATCAGGGTTTTTGAGTACTCAGAATGTTAAGAACTTGAACTCAAAAAAGCTCGCAAAACTTGATCAGAAAAACTCATGAGAGAAATCATCAAAACTTGAACTCAGACTCATTCAAAAATCCACTCAAAAATAGAGTAAAAATTAAATTTCTTTCAATATTAATTTTTTTACCAATCACAAAAACTTTTTTTAGCTTAGAATTATTGTAAAATAAATGTTTTTTACACTAAAAACTTGAAATTAGAAAAAAACTTGATTGAACTTGAAATTTCATTTAAAAAATTACATGAACTCAAACTCAAAATGTAAAAACTCAGACTCTGCCTGAGTAACTTGAACCTGATTCAAAAACCCTGCCCAATTATACCATTTCATTAAAATCATGTCTCTAATGGTTTTTAATTTTTGGTGATGTCAACTTTAAGAGAAATGAAATTGGAGGAAGATATAGTGTGCCATTGAACAAGGGTTGGTACTTTTTATCAACATAAAAAATCTTTAAACCAACAAGGAAGATTGACATTGACATAGCAAATCATTATGACAATATGAACAAAAATTTAGCATGAATGAAGTATATGTATCAATTATATCAAAAGAGACATCAAAATTTAGTTTTCCACAGCTGTTTATTGAGTTGTAATCTAGACTAAATGATAAAATATTATACTTGATTTCATAAAAAAAACTCAGATAAATATTTTAATGTATATATGAGAAAATTTTAAATGACCCATCTAATGTTGTTAATCTTCTTACCTCATTCATGCTAAATTTTTGTTCATATTGTCATAATGATTTGCTATGTTGATCTCAAGGTTCCATATGTTGGTTTCAAGATTTCATATGTTGATAAGTACCAACCCTGAATGAAGTCATTTAGAATCTTAATTCGGCCGCTTACCAGCTGAAAGGGACACTAAAATTTTTCATAGCAATAGCCTTAACTGAAATTGTTTGATATTTTATAAATGGGATATTTTTTTCTTGAATTAATTTGGATTACAAATAACTTCTTACTTCTAAAAAAGGCTCAAACATCAAATTACTAATTTAAATTTCATAGAAAAGTATCAAAAGTTCATTCCACTATGTTGCATATTATTTTAATTTCTTAAGAATACAATCTTTAATGCATTTATCAGAGATTTGTGGTGTAAATAACACAGCCATTGCTCCATATGCAAGGAATTTTGTGGGTTTGAATACCAATGAATCCTTAATTCAATCAATACATCAAATATAGTAAATTTTTCATTTGCTTAGTATCATTTTCTAACAAACAGATTGGAATTGAAAAAATGACTTTTCATACAAATATGGATGTGAAAAAATATCACTACTGTTTGATCAATATAGTACACATTAAATTTTCAAACAATTTCCACAAATAACATAACTAAACAGAATAACCACATTTGATTTGCATAAATATTTGAACATTAGTAATGCAATAAGATTGAATGTTCTAAGCTGAAAAATAGTTATTTGCAATTATTGAAGAAACAAAAATTTATATTAATTTAATTTGTACAATATTTTCTAGTGGATTTTAAATTGAGTTGTGATGACTTTTCTTCCAAGTTTTTCTGATCATATCTTGCAAGTTTATTCAAGTTCAAGATCTTAACAGTTGAAGCACTCAAAAACCCTGTATGATACATATAATATTTAAAACATAGCCTCAATATTTTTATAGACCATTAAAGTAAGCACAAAATTTTATAAACAACTAAAATAAATGTGATTTGTATAAGGCTATTTGGCATAATGTATTTTAGTGTCCCTTTCAGCTGGTAAATGGCCGAAATAAGATTCTAAACAACCTCATTCAGGAGTAAATTATTAACTCGTATTCCAATGTATCATTTCTGTCTCTTAATGTATCAAATTGTCTTTTTAATATTTTGCCAAAATTGAATTTTTTGAGACATTTATTTAGCTACAGACAGTTACTATGGTTTTGAATCTAAAATGCGACCACTGCTTTGGTAAAATACTTCGAATGATTGAGAGTAATGATGAAGGTGCAGAATAGTGCCACGCGAATGCACGCAGACAGAATAAACACTATTAGAGGGTAAAAAATGATGAGAAATGCAATGAAATACATGAAAAGTTTAAAATATAATCGATATAGATCGATAACTTTTTAATCCAATTAACCTCATCAGAGGCACAACATCACATATTAAACTAAATTACCAGATTTCAATGAATATATTAATAAAAAACCAATGCCATAGAATAGCCAAAATTGCTAGGTTATTGATACCATAGTTTTAATATTATTTATGTGTACTCTTTTGAGTACATTGACTGTAAAATTACCAAATAATGAAAAAATGCAAAATTGGATAATATATTGTTACCTTACATTACTGCTATTTTTCATATTGTACTTCATTTAAGAAGGCATGCAACCACTTTTATACATCAAAACAGTTGACAAGAACTAAACTCATAATATTAACAGATAATAAAAATAAAATCATCAATTATGGAAAACAAAAAAGCTACTTGGATCATAATAAACACAAAGAAAAACATCGCATTTGCTGCATTTGAAATAGATTCGTCAAGAGCAACCAGGATTATGGCATTGAATTTGCTTTTCAGTGATATTTTGAGGCCAGTGGTCAAATTTATCATAATAATGTTCATCAATAGAAAGAGGCTGGATTGCTTTTCATTTCATTGCTTAAGAAGTATGTGTTGAAAGTTTATGTTCTTGTGGTTTTTGAATAAATGCGCCCTTTAAAAAATTTTCAGATAAGTTAAGCATAAAATAATATCACAAAATTTGTAAATCTTTGTTTTGTCTTATATAACTTTTTGCATAACACAGCGTCAATGTACTCTTTTGAGTACACATATATTTTAACTTATTAGACTGCCACATGTTAGCAATTGAACATAGAAAGTTTATATATGTTTAATACAATGCCAATCACATTATATTTACATAGGTATTTCTATATACTTGCAATATTAATGCTTGAAATTAATAATATCTTGATTGTTTGTCTTGAACATTTTGACATGACTTTTGTGCAATCAAAATTTTCTATAGAAAATGCTTAACATGTTGTAGCAAAGAATGCACTAAAATAGAATAACATACGTTTACTAAATTTAGTGGTAAAACTTATTGCGGACTAATACAATGATTTCTATTTATGTGATTAGGTATTTATCTTGTGTACTCAAGAGAGTACACTGCCGGCGACGAGGTTAACAAAGAAATTTCACATAAAATAAAGCCTTGATTTAAGCTGAAAGTCTATGGATCTCTTTAAATATTTTTAAATTTTTTAGTTAAATATAATTTCTTTTATATGACTTCATAGTTTTAAAGGCTATAATGCTTAAATAAATACCGCATGCTATGAATTTGTTCGTGAACCAGTTTATTATCTATTCGCCCGATTATCTACACTGTCCCATTACTGTAATTTCCAAAAAATTTTCTTAATTTATATTTATAATTTAGCAATGAAGAGACATTTGATGCATTAGATCTTTTACGTTTTTAATCTTCAATATAATTACTGTTGTTTTTTAGACTGTAATACCTTAAATTTGAATTCGTATTAGTTGTCCTTTGCATTTGCTACGGGGTACTTGAAAAAAATAGTAATATTATATT
>CABFPE010000032.1:1379355-1411975 GCA_900660155.1 Hofstenia miamia | reverse complement strand
ATTTAAGTGATATCTGGTACTTTCAGTTATGTAAAGAAGTGCATCTGTAGTGCTGTAAGACTTTCTGAGTCCAAACTGTCTATTGTAAAGCAAATTATTATCATAATTATAAGATATTATTTGATTGTATAGCAATCTTTCAAAGATTTTAGCAAATGGGTTGCCAATAGCTATTGGACGGTAATTTTCTGCTAGCAGTGGATCTCCTTTTTTGTAGACTGCAGTAATGTCCACTCTTTTCAAAACAGATGGAAAATCATTTTTTGACTTATTGAATAGTTTATTGTGAATAATAAACATTACAAGAAATTTAAACAGTGCCATGTGACGTCAGCAAATAACTAGTGAAAGTGTGGCGTAGATTATGCACTATGCTTAACTGTAAGTGAAAGAGGTTTTTTACAAATTTATATATCCTAAAATTAATATATTATCTAGCTCATCATCAATTGTTTAAACGCTATTGGTTTACTATGCAATGCAAAAAAAATTTGTTCTTAGCTATAGTTGTTCACGTGTCAAAATTTTGCAAAAAATTTTATCCCATATGTCAATTTATAAAGGGAAAAATGAAGTAGATGCAATTGAATATAATTTCATGAAAATGCCAACACGCGAATGTTCAAATACATCATCAATTCTAATTGGTTAATGCTAATACTATAAAATAATGTTAAGATCATATCTATATCATTTGAATTTCTCGTGTCAATTTTGCATTTAATGAATTTAAGAGGTAAGTTAAGTCGTGCGAACAAGGGAAATACCTTAAATTATATAATATTGAAGAGGATCAAGACAAATTTTTTCCGGCAATTTGTATAATAGATGCTCGGCTAAATTTATCCGTAAGTTTAATCTATAGTTGATTTTTAAATGCTAGAGGCCCAAAAACGCATTTAAGAAAGAAAACAATATCCATTTCAAGTACATTTTATTAACACGTAATTGAAACGTCATTCTGTTTTGCTGTTAGAGGGCTACAACAATTTGTGCTACAATTTCTTGTAATGATTCTAAAATCAGCAACTAATATGTCCGATAAATCTAATTTAAAGATTTATTTAGCTGTGGTGAAGAATATATCGGATATTGCGATTGACAACTAAGTAAAGGAACAAAAAACATGAAACTAATTCAACAATTTCTAAACATCTAAAAGATTGTGGACTAAGTTATGAAGTAAAAATTTTAAAGAATACCATTTTAAAATCATTGAAAGTATTTTAATTAGATCATATCAACTAAGTCTAAATACCAAAGAAGATTACGTACACAAACTGTTACTACCAATAATTGAGATTTAATAAAATACAATATTATTATAAAATCAAGTAAATTTTCGGGAATAATTTTGTAAGGAAAACTGACAATGACTTTGTAAATCGAAATAAATCTTTTTGAATGTTTTATATATATATATATATATATATATATATCATATATATATATATATATATATATATATACATACATCTATTAAATTTATATTTTATCACAGTGTTTGAAACTGGTGATGATAAAAAATGTGAAAAAGGGTTTAATGCTATTTGTTGGGTTTTTCAAATATTTCTAAGCTTCATCTTTGCTAATTAATGGCAAATATTCATTATTTGTCGTTTGCCTATGAATTTTTAACAATTTCTAGAGTTATCGTGAATGCTGTACATGGATAGTAATGTCTTTGCAAATGCTCATTCAAATTATGTAAAGTAAAAATTTTATACGGATTAGGATCAAGAAGAAAAGCATCTTAATAGAAGCTTTCAATGAGATTTAATTATACTCGAAACAATAACGGCAAATTACTCGGGGAGCCCAACACTTGAGCAATCAACTTGGTAATTGTTTGCAGTTAGCAAATATTGTAATGAATCGTGACCAAAGTAAAACACCTTGTTGTTATCTACAATCTTTCTCAAACTGGCAAAGCTGTCAACATCCAATATTGAGCTTCAGTTGCTTCTAATCAATTGCATGATAAAAATTTGTAAGAAATTTAAGTCATCTTGTTAACTATCTACAGTTCAACACAAAAATTAAGTGCAAGACGTTGATTACAAAATTTTCTCAGGTTTTTAATTACAGTGTTTTCCCTACTGCCATTTGTAAAAGATTCCATGTGGTTAAGTGAGACTAAAGCCTATTGAAAGATTTATTTTTACGTAATTTACTCACAGTAAACTAATTAACATTTACTGCATGTAAGCTTGTTCAAAAATTGGAAGAAATATGGACGTTGAATGAGATATTAAGGATCATATCGTCAAACTGCATAAACGGAGGTTCACATATAGAAAAATATCTGATTATTTTCGTTGTGGCAAAACACCCTTACATTCATTGCCAAAATGAGGAGAATTTCAAAGAAATGGAGGTCACTCGTGTCATAGATTGGCCCACATACAATAAGAAAGGATGAAGTCGGCATTCAGAGCATCAGCTGGATTGGTCAAAGTCCGCAATTTAACTCCATTGAAAACCTCTGTGGCATAATTAAGAGTAAAGTTCAGAAGAGAATAATCAAGAATTCAGGCTAATAATAAAAATATCATTGTAGCATAGAGTGACCCTAACTATCCTTTCAAAATTCGTGACTTCTACAGTAGAAGATTTAAGATTGTAGCCAGTTATCCCGCTTCCAAACAAAGTATTAACAAAGCTCTTTAATTTTCAGTCTCCGCATCTTGTGTATTTTGTTAATTTATTGCTGTACTTAATTTTTTGTGTCAGCCGTATATTAGCTACTATAGCTTCGTAATTTTACATATGATGTCTGTAAGTCTTTGCCGATTCTAAAGTGTAACAAAATATGCATGTACAATTTCTTTTAGAGAAAATTACTGTTTTGACTTACACTGGTATTTTTATTTACCTATACATTTGTTTTTCATCTGCTCTAAGTTACTTTTTGTCTTAGAAATGAAGTTCGAACAGTTACTAAAGGAAATACACGAATGCTTTATGGATTGCGAAGATGCAAAGCAAGTAGACTCATTTAAGTTAACCAATATGCTTGAAAGCTACGTTAGTAATGAATCCGATTGGAGCAAATACATGTAAGTGGATAAACCTTTGCTTGAACATATCTAGTTGTGCGACGTTCCTCTGCCGCAATCATGATGAGGTTGCTGTTAGGCAAAATTTGCTCTAAATCCCTAAATCAAATTACTGAACTTATTTTAGTATCTTTTATACCAAGTTAAATATTTAAATGGAAATCAGAAATGGTTAATTCCATTTCAGAAACGTATCCGATTTCTTTTCTTTTTTCCGATTCCGTTCCTGCACTTTTCACATTTATATATTTACTTTTTGTAGATTTTGCTAATTTTTATCTTGGTACAATTATAGGGATTGAAATGATTTTCATATTTCGGCATTAATTTCTACAAAATGCTATTTTTGTCGAAACGTGCTTCACTAAAAACTCAGTGATTAGAAACACGTTGTCTATATATAATCTTGAATTTTATCATACAGCTACCAAACAACCACAAACTTGTTTGAAGGCAAAGCTTCTTCAATTGACCCGGTTAACTGAGATTACGTTTGACCAGTTGACATTTATAGGTATATTTTCGTGTTCGTGCCTATTTACTAATATGATGATAAATTTTTTGTTTAATGTGCATCTTGCCAAGAACGAATTGGCACTTAATGAGCACCTGAATATGATGACGAAATTTGAGTGAAATTGCTAATTCTAGCTTCTAGTTGACAGTCTTGAAACTGTGAGTAGCATGTCCACACAAGATTTTCGATACCTCCACAATCTATTCAAGGTGAGAATAAAAATATAAGACTCAAAAGTATCCTCGAAGCAATGTTATAATTTTCAGCAAAACAATTAATTAATATATGCAGCACATTTTTAATTTATTAATATTGTATGCATTTTTTGCATTTGATTATACATAAAATTATGAGAACTGCGACAGAATGATCAAGAAACACTTAATAAAAAGATATTTTCTAATGCATTTACTTGTATAGTATAAAATAATATGATAATTGACCTAGTACAACAAGAATGGTAGAGCGTAGCATCAACAGTTCAAATTATGAAATTATACAAGTATAAATGATTTTGAATTAATATCTTTATTAAAATTTAGTCTTGATTATCAACACAGATACACACGAAATTTGATATCTGATGGTAATGGTTGCTGCAAGTACAATATAATGCTAGTATGCTGGGGAGAGGGTCATGCAAGTTCCATTCATGATCATGTTGGAAGTCATTGTGCCGTGAAGGTACTTGAAGGTATAATGGATGTATGTGTAATTGTATGATTAATGTAATGTTTTAGGAGAAATGAAAGAAACATTGTATGATTGGCCGAAAATCAAATCTCAGCAAATGGTTCCAAAGGAAACGAGCATTATTGCGAGAGATGAAACATGCTTTATAAGAGGTATGCGATCTAAGCTATTATATATAGACTATAATAAAAAGATTTACTCAATATGAACATTGTATAGGCAAACAAAATATTTTTGGAAGTATATTCCTATTATATTCAGATTTAAAATAATCAAAGAAAATTTTCTTCAATCTGAAAATTTGTATATTATCTTCAAGGAGATTTATTTGATATCTTTTGAATAAACCCTTTATCAGATGAACCGTACACATGATATAAAATTGGTTAAACTTCCGTTTCCTTGCTTTAATACTTCTAGAGAAAGTTGTTTGGAGACATTTTCCTGGATCAACTATAGAAATGTAATCAAAAATATTTATTCCAGTTACTTTACCTGTAATGAGCTTGATACAGTAAATATCAAGTATTTGAAGAAACAAACTAAATTGTAGAATATTTTCTCTAATCAATCGATTGTAATAGTTGAGATCTTTAGTTGAAAATCTTTTTGAGCAACGGCTATAAGATTCTAGTCTGTTTTACTCGGATGCCGTATAATACTACCATATGATATTCTTAATAGAATGAGTGTCTTCAGGGGCGTACCCAGGATTTTCTGACGGGGGGACATCATTGTTATTTCCTAATGCGGGGCGAAGTCCCGTGAACATTTTTGAAATTATTGAGAAAATAGACCCTAAAAATGCATTTCACGATCCTAGATTTCAAATTTTTCAATTTTTTACGAAAAATTTTTTGATTTATCCAGTCAAAATTAAATTTGGAAACCTAACGGGGGGGACATTCCACCATGTCCCCCCCCTGGGTAAGCCAATGAGTGTCTTGTATAAATGCATTTTTGTATATTATACATGTAGAAAGACTACAAAAATAATATTGTAAAAGACAGTTATAACAGTTACGTCCTTATATTATTCAAATCAAAATAATATTATAATTATATCCAAAAAGCATGTAGCCATAGAGATTTTGGGAGGGGACAAATCACTACTTGAAGGGCAGACAATTCACCTGGATAATAAAGCAAAGGGAAGCAACAATAATTCAGAAACAAAACAATTCAAGTTTAATATTAACTTATTTTTCAATTATGACATTGTTGAAACTGGACTATATTTTGTAGCATGTAAAAATTCTCGCAATTGCAGGACAAAGGAGGATTGATACCCATTAAGGTGATCACAAATTCCTGAATACCAAAGCCATACACAGATTTAAAAAAACTTGCCATTAGTGATAACATCAACAGTAACTCATATACAAAGATCATATAAGAAAAATTGCAACATTTGTGCTTAAAAACCCATTGAATGCTTCGAAAAATTCTCCAGTCTTCACAAGCCAACGTTCCATAATATGCCCAAAAGTGGCCTCCAAAGAAATAAATCAATATCACAATTCATCTATGACATCGATTAATTGCTAGCAAGCAAATATCCGGCGCCGATTTTGGTATCTTTGCACGAGATTGATTTTACATTGCTCAAGTATAGTTGTTATTGGGTTGAGACTTTTAAAATCGAACCGATTTGAACCCCAAAACCAAAATTACATGACTGAAGTTTAGAATGCAAATAATTTAGTTTTCTTTAAAAACAATTTGAAAGTTTTGCAATGAAACTAAGTAATTTGCAGTGTATTTGTCTTACTATTTGCAAAATATAGCAATTCAATAGCCACAAATGTTTGTGATTAGCTGTGATCACAAATCTTTGATCATCAACCCATGTGAAAATACATCACGTTCTGATTTGAGTGTAGGCAGATTCCACAAAGTGCCCGATATTGTAATCTGCCATTTTTAAGATAGTTAACCGCTGCTTTTTCCTTCGTTTTGCAATATATATTTAACTTGCTAATGTCTTTTTGCTTGTTTATTAGTGGTCTTTCAAAAAATTTAATTGCAATATTTTCCGCTATTTTTGTTTGCTGATATTCAATTATTATTTTAAAATTATTTCTTTTTGGTGGTTGTGCAAGTAAATATATTACGGAATTTAAATGAGCTTGCATGTGCTCTTCTGTTCTTGTAATCCAATGTCGTCTGTCTTGCCCAGTGTTGCACAGGCCGGCAGATTTTGCGAAAATTCCTTACGGGCCGCCTGTGGCAGGTGTTCACTTATTTTACGACCGGTGGAGGCTGGCTACGTGTTATTGCTGTTCTTTACTAAGACTTATTTCCGTATGAATTTTGCATAGTTCTGCAAGCCCCCCCCCTCCAGGAACTGGGGAACTCACTTTTACACTAAAGTTACTTACAGTATAGCTACATTAGTATTTACATTAATTTAAAAGGTTAATATGAAATGAGAGAAACATAAGTAACTAAGTGTTTACTATCACAAAGAAGTAACCACTAAGAAAATAAAACCCAAGATCAAAAGGCGACTATTATTTTTTGATAGTTTATAAAGGGCTACTTGTTTCCCGAAATAAAAGAATTCTTTTTTATTTGCGGCCGGTAATCCTGCAAAAATACGGCCAGTGTGCAACTCTGGTTTTTTCGATGTATGAATAATTGCATTCACATTTATCACAATTGTAAATATGGACGAGTTCAGGTGACAAATCAATGGACACTTTAGCTTGTGTTTTAATCAATCTTAATATTGGACAAATTTTTGATAATGGTAAATATTTGTTTAGCATTTTGAGTTGTTTCTTTAATGTTGTTGCAATATTTTTAATATCGAAGGAAGATCCAAAATATAGTTGTTTTTCTATGTCACTTCGTTGTGTATTGTTATGGCATAGAAATTTTGCATTAATCACTTCGTTTGTTAAATTTTGTGGAAACCTATTTTAAATAGGAGCACTAATAAGTTTTTCTAGGCTCTTTGTTAAATTTTAATAATTTGAAGAGCTTGTAAGTACTCTATCTACTAGACACTTAACTGTATTTTTCATATGAACTTCATCAAAGTATAAATTGAATGGTAGATATAGATGTTTTTGTAGATTTTTGATACCAATTGAGGAGCACCAAGGGAAAAAGCCCAATTGATACTATTGTTGTTTGGAGTTATTGCCTTTTAAAAGTGGAAAACCACATTTTTGAAGAAATTCATATTCCTACACCATATGGTTTTTGAACTTGTTTTTTCCAATTTTGAGTAGACAATAACTTTTAGCACATATTTTTAATGAGTTTTTAGCCTTTTAAAGTGGTTGCTAAGGAGTTTGGCAGCCATCTTGATTTTTCGTTGTTAAGTTTTATCATTGATACATTACATCAATTATGTAAACATGAGATGTGTTGCTTTTGTATTACAGTATGATGAATTTATATGTATAATAATGATGTATCAACATGTATTAAAAAATATAAAACACTGAATTTTGTGTTGTGTTACATAGGTTTAAGCAGAAATGGGCACATTTCTACTTCTAAAGCAGATGTAAGTCAGTTATTCAGTTTATTGAACCTTGTGGACTGTCAGAAGAACGACCGCAGTATTTAAAAAACAAGTGGCACCATTACTCCCAGCTCAATACCCAGAATCGTTCGCTGCTCCGTAATCAATAAACTTCTGTTAAAAACTTTCGCAGTTTAGTGTCTTATATCTTGAAAACTGTTTGGTCTAGATCACCCTGAATGCAAAAATGGAATCAGCATAGTCACTTTAGTCCAGAACAATATATTTTGTACTGCTGATAGCTAATTGTAATACAGTTGTTATGATGATGCTAATTGCTGTTGGTTTATCTAACATAATTTGTTTTCAATTGTACTTTCCTCTTTAAAGAAATTTTCCAAATATCACAATGTTCATTTATATTTACTCCTATTACACCAATAAAAATAATACAAACCTAAACATCCAATATATCATTGGAATCAAGTAGATCCTTTTCCCTTAGTGATCCTCAATTTGTAATTAGCTTATTTCTAATTCTTGATACTACAATATCTAAAATGCTGAAGCTGCATTCAATTCCATGATAAATTGTAAATTAATTTTGTTTGCAGAGGATAGTTAAAAAAATATAAAAAGTTATCAGGTTCTTATTTGCAATATGCAATGATTTCATCGACACATCGATGATAAGTGGTAAGTTGACATCTATGACTTTCGATTTCAGTTTCAATTATGCTCATTGCAAAATTTGCCATAGTATGACTTTAGGGGGATCCCATTGGCATGTCATCAATTTGCTTGTAAAAGATATTGTTGAATATAAAATGAACCTGTTTGTGCTCTAAGTTTATTAGCTGATGTCAGACTTGATGATCTCAGGAATAATTGTCAAAATATGCGTTATGCTTTTTCAAGTGGGATATCAGAAAAAATAAATTTAGCATCATAGCTGACAAAATGAAGTTTTTCAACTTCCTTAGTATTAAGTTTTTCAACTTTTCAATGAAGTCTTCAGTATTTTTCAGAATATAATATAATATATAATATAATATATAATATATATATATATATAAAACAAATGGCTTGAGAATATAATCTAAACATTTATGGAGGTCGTAGCTCTGATTATCTGTTACATTCAATATAGGTCTATATAGTGGATTTTTTAGATTCTTGTGAGTATTTGCAAAACCATACATTCTGGCAAGCTTACATCCTATACTGTATAGTCCTTCCTTCATTAATGTTTCCTTTATTCTAATTTTTGAAAAGTTCGAAATTGACATTTTCTTCTATTACTAAAAAATTTAGCTAACTTTTTATCCGGATTGCATAATATACATTTACTACTATCATTTAGAATTTCATTAATACCTTCTATATTTTTATTTATCTTGGACTATCACATTGCTTTTGTCAGATTTGCAGATATATAATTGATCGTTTCTACTTAGCTCTTTAATTACATTTAATAGTTTCAATATTTTGGGTGATATGTGCACTTTGTCTTTAGATAATTATCCACAATAATTATGATTTTCGATTTCCATCTTGATGTTTGTTTTTGATTAAAATTATAACAATGCTTCAACTTTTTAAAAAAAGATTGTGTTTCAATCTTTGTTTTTAATTTATGTATTTTTGAAGACATTTTCATCCCATAAGATATAGCTTCTTTTTGAATATCTGTTAGAGTTATAGATGAAATATATGTTAATGTGTTTTTTACTTGTAGTTAATTTTCAAAGCTTGATTTTGATGTTACGTTAATAATTTTTTTTCGATCTGTTTTCTATGGTTTATTTGAGTTTCACCATGCGCAATATTACTTTTGGGTTAAAGAATGCTTGTGTAGAGCACTTAGTTATCCTGGTATAACAAATTTTGAGAAATTTCTAAGATTTAAATACTTAAAATCTTCAGAACTAGAGATGATTTGGAGCAGCTTTTTAGGAAATCCAATAGTAGGCATTCCTTCTGATACTTGATAAATAATTTCTTGCAATGTTTATATTTTTCATACTCTTCAGTGCTTAACATATTTTTTAAATTGTATGAACATGAAAGATTCTTAAGTCTAAATAATTAGCAGAATAAAATTTTTCGTTATCGGAGGATTTCGGCATTCTAATCTGTCATTTTCAAGATAATATGTGTTATTCTAGCTTTGGTGTATTTAAAATACAACAATTGTCAATTGACAGGTTTGGAATATAAAGGAAATTTTTAATCACGGCTCATCTTACTGCTTTAATTGTTGCTCATATTGATTTTTTTTCAACTAATTAGCAAAAAGAGTGGGCGAATCTTTCACTAGAAACACCCCCATTTGTTGCCAAATAATACTTGCAACTACTTTTTTTCACAACCTAGTCTAGCTGAAAACGAGGTAAGCATTTAAAACAACAAGAAAATATTAATCTCAAAATATGTTCTGGTGGAGAGTTCTGC
This sequence comes from Hofstenia miamia, assembly GCA_900660155.1. Lineage (NCBI taxonomy): Eukaryota > Metazoa > Xenacoelomorpha > Acoela > Hofsteniidae > Hofstenia > Hofstenia miamia. The sequence continues at coordinate 1,401,774 of CABFPE010000032.1, read as the reverse complement.
CTCTTTTCAGTGCAATTGCAAGAACTAAATTATAAATTCAATTTGTGAATTCGTTATTGAAGATCAATTAGTGGAGTTCTTGAAATATTTGTAGATCACGCTAATAGAATAAATATTCAAATGTAACTTTAGAAATTTAGATGACATTGGAGTTCATCGATTAGAAAATGCTAATCTACATTGTTTGATGAATGCCATATCTTTGACGAAAGAACCGGAACGAAACGTACTGCGCAGCTAGTCTTTGATTTAAAACAAGGTGAAAAATGTCCCTTTCAAGAAGTCAAACCTATACCAGAAGACAATTAGAAACTGAAGTCATAAATATTTACTATATAAATATATATATTTCATAAACGAGAACATGGTATATTCATTCGAAATGATATTCTGTTATATTACTGCTTGCAGTTCGCATTTACGTCTGCCTAATATTTTATATATGTCAATCAAAGAAAGTTTGTAATTTCTCCGTTGTTTTTCTTGACCTTGTGATGATTTCTTGTGTAAATAATTTTCAATATTTTGCACTAGAAATTCGTCTGCAATATTTAACCTTTGCTTGAATATCATTATTAATTAAAAAAAATAAACTTGCTGGTATTACTTTTGCAAACTCTATGCACTGATATTTCATATGCGATTTCTGCTGTTTACAGATTTCAACACCTGTATTTCAAAATCAATAAAGATTTGGCATTATTTTATATTAAAATACCTGAAGCACCTTTTTAGTAAAAAAATCTTGTACGCATTAATATTCTCCTAGTAATTGAATTTGAACATAGAAATATAATACACAAGTATTTTTAAACTATGATTTGAAAAACATTTAATAAAACTTTTGTCTTCCTACCAAATCTTTAGTGTAACTCCTGCGCTATTAATGTTAATAATACTATTCAGCACCCATCTCGTCTGAATTCATCGATGGCGTGTGCTTACCATCAATTTTTATCCATTCTAAATTATGAGTCTTAAAATTTATTTTTAGCAAAATTCAACACACATGAGCAAATCCTGTGTCTGTTCAATTAATATTTGGAATGTTCCTGCGAATATTAATCTGAAAGAAGGAAAAAATATTTACTTTAGTATCTTCATTAATTTTAATAAATTATTGCAATCACATAAGAAATGGAAATTTTACTTTTCGAATATAATTCAAGCAAACTATTTATCATTCTTAGAGATTTGGTTTACGAGTATCCTTGTAGATATATATAAAGCTTAATAACAGCATACCATTAGGAAATAGATCTTAGAGGATTGTACCGTTTGATTTGAACCATAAAACAAAACACGGCACGAAATCAGTATGTGACCGAAACCACCTACGTTTGTAATATGTAAATTTTATAAGGAATGATTAGTCCTATTTGCTATTATATTATAATATAATTTCTAAAAATAATATTTTATAACAAATTTTTGATAAATTTAAATGATAATAAATAAATGTATGCGGTAGTTTTGTTGAGTTATTATCCACGAATACGATTTTGCAAACAATGTGCCTACTTTGTAAACAAAATTTATAACTTGGAAATAAATTTTGAAATGATAATTAACTTCTTAGTACTTTGTAAAATAGAGTCAAACAAATTTTTTAGTCAATTGTGAAAACCTGCTTGTGTTAAATTAACGATAAGAATATGAACTGATTTTCCTCTAAGTTTTAATACAACATTGTTAGTGGGATCTATGAATAATTAGATTTTTCAAGACAAAACCAAGGGTCTTTGCTCTTATAGATAAAGCTAATAGGAAAGAAATAAATGTTACGCTGATTCATAGCTGAGATCTTCTGCGAGCCCTAATAAAACACTTCAAAGCTCAACCATAACTTCCTCAGCTTCTGCTTGCACATCACTTTATGGTGTATTTGCAAGGCACTGCTTGTTAATTATTAGTACTTAATACATTTATTTGTAAATCTGACTCAAATGTGCACTATATATATTTATGAAATTGTCTAACCCTTCCTCAATGCAGAGTTGGGGTGAATTTGACACCAATTTTAGAAATCATTGAAATTGAGCAAGATAGAACGCAATGTTTTCCATGTACACTATGTTACCTTCTAACTATTATTTAATAAAAATTACTAAAAGTAATTTTTAAAAATGCTTACAATAAGTGGGTGTAACGACTGGAGCAATTATCAATCATTTTTCATCCCGCTTATATACAATCGAATTGTATTGCTTTCTAATCAGCACTTAACTACTATTCATCATGTAAATAACTTAGTACCTAATTTGTTAGTGTATACTATATTAAAATTAACTATAGCTGGTTTATCTTGGTTTAGAATGGAATACATGCATGGCTAGCCTTGTACAACTTACAGCTGAGCAAACTATTAGTGTCTGAGGGAGTGACATATATTAATCTTCTTTGAATTGTGCTAGTGACATTGAAATCAATAATGGAACACAAAGTAATGATAGCAATAGTTCGGACTTATCGCCAACTTCATTAAGTTCAACCGAAGACAGTAATCTTACAGATAGACGCCAAAGACATTGCCAGAACACAGAATATTTTGCTAATCTAGGCTACAAATGGACAGCTGGTTATCGATCACAGCGATGTCTTATACCATCTATTTATTAGAGGAAAATTTATATTTAGAGGAAAAGATAAAAATTTAAAGGATCCTTTTAAAGGATTACAATATTTAGAAAGGGCTAAAAACTATATATATTGTAAATCATGCGAATTACAATTTACAAATTTAATAGCTCGAATATTGAAATCAAAGCTTGAGGTTTTCCTTTATAGTCTATTTCGGTGATTTTGTGCATAGATGATGCCCTAAAATACATCAAATTTTTGGACTGCACCAAATGAACAATGGGATGTAGTATGCTGTCAAATGTGCTAGTTCAAAAAATAATTAAGAATCGCTAACAATCAGGAGGATCGTTCGGTTGTAATAGATGATGGAAAAACTGTTAACACAAAATGCAACTTTTATTACTTCTGACATAGTGTGCGTGAAATTGCACTCATTAATGCTGTGAAGTGTATTAACGTTCTTTATACTTGTTGACATTGACTCAATGTATGTGCTAAATTACATTCCATATATGTAATCAACTATATGAACGATACAATTGTAAGTCTCTATTGAAAACTAAATACCCTGAGGATATTGAAGTAGAAACACTAAGTATCTCATCAGCTACATCAAATTGAAATTGTAAAATAGATGTCAAGATGAGCAGAAAGTGCCATAAATATGCAAAATTATTTTTCAAGAAAAATTGATTGAAAAGTTGATGGAAATTACATGCCCTTTTCAAATAAGACATTATCATATTGTTTTTGTATTTTTGTACAAAGTAATATTTTTGTTTTATATTGATTTCATTAATGTGTCAAAATCAACTGGGGTCAGTTTCCCCCACTCCTCCATATGTATTCTTTTTCTTATCTATACATGAGTAACTGCCAAAATCAAGTCAATGGTAATTTATTCACATTGTGTCATATTCTGGGTTTGCTTCAGTGCTAGTAATTTGGGTGCGTTATCCAAGCTCAACCAAAATGAACAAGTCAATTCTGCCAGGTACATCAACATTTTTAGTAACAAACTGCTCTATTTTATGACCTTGCTCAAATTTGGGAATTGCAAAAGAGACAATGCAGGGCTGATATGGTCAAATCAATAAAAATGTGGTTTGAGAAGGATGTGAGGCTCTTAGCCTGGTTCAGAAGCAACCCGGATATAAATCCAATAGAGGATTTATGGCAAGTAGTGAAAATCAAGCTCAGCTGTGCCAAAAACAACCGTGCTAAAAAAATTGCGTAAAATTGATAGATATCTCTTGTTTGAAGTCTCTGGTTGAAACATGTAGATAGTTGCCCAGTAGGATCCAACAGTTTATCAAAAACAAAGAATATCAATGCTTATTGATTTATTTTTTGCATTTATGTTTAATATATCATACTTTATCGTTGCTTCATTGCCATTCATTTTTAAATATATATATATATATACATATATATACCATAATATAATACTATTAGCAGTTTATGAAAAAACGTGTTTTACTGATTTATCGTAGTTCCTATCGGTTTTCACAATGCGGAGTTAAATAACATTGCTTGTAATTTGTTGTGACAAAAAATTTGAAAAAATATCTTTAAAACTTTCTGCGCTACCTGTATATATACAGTAGCGAGCAAAATGATCAAAGCCTCTCACATTTTCAGCATTTTTCTAAACATAATTGATAATGAAATAATAGCATTCTGAATAAACAAGTTATTAAGATTGTGTCTCACTATTACTTTTTCTGCATGCGACCCATTTTTCTGTCCATTTCCTTGATAATAGAAATGGGTACAAACTGTAGTTTAGTACAAATTTGACGTCAACAATTCAAATTTTATGAAACCTAAATTATATTGCTTAGAATTTTTTATTTTGGAGTATTTAGAACCAACTGGGACGCAAGAAACTGCTTCAACTAGCCATCAATATTCATGCAAGATGATGCACGTTGCAACAAAGCAAAATCAATCGAGACCTTTTTTTCTCGGAGCTCTGACTTGCATCCAATTGACAACGAGTGGAAATTATAAAATAAATGAAGTAAGAATTGGGATCCAAATAATGCCGATGAATTCTGGAATTATTTGAAAGAGGAATTGGAAAAAATGTCAGTTTACAATTGCAGAACTCTAGTCAACCCTTGTATCAGGAGATGTCAATAGCTGTTATTGATAGTAATTTCCTACATACAAAGTACCGGAAATCATAAATGTGTAGTATTGTGTTCATTTATAATTATTTGTCCAGTGAAAGTGTATGATTTCATTCATTATTCTGAGGTTTTTAATCGCTCAGTTTATAGATGTTATTCGTTAATTGCTAATAAATTTTTTATTAAGAATTCCAATATATTACGCACTACATCCAAAAAATGTAAACATTTTAGGGATTTATATGTCCTATAGGGCTCGCTATGAAGGGTTTTCTCCTATTAGAGCTGTCGTTCTGATACATAGATACATATATATNGCATTATCGTCGCTTGTACAGTTTATTTCATCAGCAATCTTCACGAGAGATCCTAAATTTATTTTTAAGGCATTAATTAACATAAACACCATTCGTGGACCATGTACCGTTCCCTTTGACATCCCCTTACATTTCATTACTAGTTTCCATCTATTTATGTTATAAGTGATATATCTTCGAAGAACTATTTGTACCAGGGTATGTACATCCTTAACACTTATATATATATATATATATATATATATATATATATATATATATATTCTGTTACTTTCTGAGTTTGCGATTTTAACAGTAAATTTAATATTGATGATGAATTTTTTCAGGGTTGAAAACGGTTCAAAAAATATTTCAACGTAAAATTTTCAATAACAATGCAAAATATATAATATAAACTATAAACATAACTATAATCCATTAGTCGTTAAGAATTTAAAAACAAATGCGTCACTTGAGTAATTATTCCTTAAATCTATTAGTATTCTTCCACCTATACGTCTATAAATGACGCACGACCCTACTTGATCCATCTAAGAGTGACTCGCAAAACGGATTTGACCCGTTTCTGCTTTGATTCATAGTGGCGTCTCTGAGCATTGCATCTCAAATTGCTGAAACTTAGTAATGAACTGTTGCAGGAGTTGTCATAGTATTTACATTTTACCAAAATGATGCTATAAAATATTTAAAATTTTCAGAAAAATTTCACTGATTATATATTTCTTGACTTTCATCGGACTACTTTCCTCATTGCACAATTGGCATTGAAAAATATTCGTCATAATATATGTAATATATAGTTCCCTAGAAGTCTTAATGATTCCCGCAAACGATTTGTGTAACATTTGTTTACTATATGAAAACATTAATTAACGCGGCAGTTAAGAAATATTTGTAACCAATCATCACTTATACTAATAAAAGGTATTTGTTTCCTTTTTTAACAGCTTATTAGTTGTAATAAGATAAACGGTTAATAAGACATATCTGTAAATACTTGTATAAATTTCTTTATCTATATAGTTGTAATTATTCCTGAAAATAACCTCTATTAATGAGAAAACTGTTCCTTTGAGAAATACATCGATGACTCATATACATATGCCTATAATGTACAACTGATATACATGCACATATACATAATAAAGGATAGTAAAGCAGTTGTAGTTTGATTTAAAAAGTTAGTGGGAAAACTGCGTCACAAGATGATTAATTTTATGCTTCAGTTGTTTTACTGTCAATTTTGAAAAAACAGACACATTCTTACAATTGAAAATGTGACATTCAAGTGCTGAAACCCTATTAGTATATTCCAGTACAGTGTAAGTTCAGTGGTGAAAATGTGAGTAATAACTCACACTGCTTAGCCAAACCTGTCTTAAACAGATTAAGTATGGTGTACCAAGGATTGTTTGACAAAGTTTGAATACCAATCGTTTAAACCTATAAGAAAGTAGCATTCAAACAAACTGCAACAAGGCAAAAGGTGAAAAGAAATTGGAATGCCTTTCGAATCCCGCATTAAGCGTTTATCCCCATAGGCAGCTTAACCCCGCTCAACCCTACATAGCAATGAATTTATGAAAGATGCAGAGATTTAACAACAGAATATGGTAAATTTAATCCTCATAGTAATTACAATTTTTTTGGATGAAATTGGTGGCTTTGAACATGAATGTTTACATCCTGATATTTTAAGTAAATACTTAGTCTGTATAATCTTCAAATCAAAATTTGTGGCACCATGGAAATGGGGGCTTAGTATATTTCCCTTGATGCCAGTTATATTTGGTTGACTGACGTTCTAACTTTGAATGTCATAAGGGCATTCTGAAGTTGCTTTGTAATCCAAATTTCTTATCTTTCTCGATACTCGCGGCAGATCTGCATAGCATGAAGTCAAAAAATACATTGTGGTGGGAAATATGGCCCAAGCACAAGGGTAGATAATAAGGCCCATCTATGAACCCAACTTTCAGAAATTGTAGCAGTTAAATATTCTGTAGTCTAAGTTATTCAATTATTCCGCGTAATAACCTGTTATTTGTTAACAGTTAATTGTACTGATGAAATTGCTATACAGAATTATTTAATATTGTAGGCCTTGTTTCCATCACTGATAAGTCCTCAAAATTCTATTATCTTGTTAGTGAAATACATCGTCCAAATTAATGCAATCGTAATCTAAACGGGGTTTTATGCATAAAATAATCCACAGTACGTTTCACTACTTGAAAGTATCAATGAATAAAACCAGATTTGGAAATTAAAAAATCCAATGTTCAGGTCATTGTAACTCACTCGAGTCTCTCGCCAATAAGAATAGGACACTGATTAATGACAAATATGCTGGAGATTTTCCATATAATCAAACTGCCTATTCTATGCCCAATCTTGCCAAACCATTTAAACTAATGTCAATTTGACCCATTTTAGGCTCATTTTGTTGATCCTTGCCAAAACATTTCTTTATGTTTGGGTTTGCTAGAAGGAGAGTACGCTTTAAATTTATAATAACATTTAGGCCTACATTCTGATATTGACAGATCTAAATTGAATCATAATAAAAGATTAGAAAATAATGTAAAATTTCAAAATATAAATTATATTTTGCCGACATTCTTAATGATTTTTATAGAATTCCCTGCGTTTGGGTTTACTTATATGCATTTTTGTATTATAGTACGATTTTTTGAAATTTTGACCAATTGTTTCTAATTCTTCGACACAAGCTCTCTGACCTGCCTTGCTTTGCCCTACCCTGTCTGACCTGCTTCGATACCTGATGGGCCTTGATAACTGCCTGTAACTTCTTTTTGTATACATATATTCGAATCACAGTACAGCATTTATTAAAATAAAATTTTGCACAGATAAAGAATAAATGCAAAAAATTGCGATATGCATGTACATATCTAAAAGCCTTGAATCTAAGTGGCATTTATCCCCAGTGATGATCAATTAAACTAATAGTTTATCTATAGTTTAACTAACTAGTTATAGTGAAAGTTAAATTAATTCATTTCAGTAGTTTAACTACTAACTATTTAGTTATTTAGTTTAGGCATTGTATTTGACTGAAAATCATAAAAATCGACTGAAAATTGAAAACTTGAAAACTTGTTTGATCATATGTGGATACGATGATTAAATTTTAATCGAAATTGTTTGATGCGGTTTTAGAATTTAACCGATTATCGTTTTGTTACATTTTAATTTAGTTCTGATTAGTTAAATAATTCTGAAGCATTTTAGCAAATTCTGATTTTACTGCACCATTTTCGTCTCTCCCGCGAAACTACGTTTGCAAAAAGCCATTGTCGCCTCTTAACTATTCATCAGTCTCAATTTGTAAATAGTTAAACTAATTAGTTAAATTAAATGAAAATATTTTAACTGGTGAAAAATAGTTAATTAAATTTAACTGGTCAACACTGTTTATGCCACTCTGACATAAAATCAAAATAATCAGTCCTTGATAACATTAATTTGTCTTTTTGTAACAATGATGGGCATTTAAATCAACATGAATTTTCGATGGATCTTATTCACCCCAATAATTATTTATTAGCCTGCGATGTTGAAATGACTAACTCAATCAGTTCAAACTTATAAAAAAACTTTGTACCTTAAGGAGGAGGATTAACTGATAATCTTCAAGTTTAAGTGAAAATATACAGCCAAAAAAGTTACTATATGACGTAGGCATATAACTTATTATATAAAATAAATTACGACGCGATCTATTTTTGGCTAACATAAACTAAATTCATTATCAAATTCAATCACATCAAGAGAATTTTTGCAATTGTTATAACAAATTAATTAACCATATTCATGTATTTAATACTAAATTTGAAAGTTCACTACTGTTTTACACAATTATTTCCTAAAATTACCATTGTTAATTAACTTCAAAACAGATTAAAATTAAATTTTGAATTATTTTTACACTAGAAACGTGAAAATAGGTTAAAATGACCTATAAGTCTTTTTTGCTTCATTATTCATTCAGCAAAATCCCTAGCAGGTACACATATACTTCCAATTATGTTGATGATCTCATTGAATTTGCTATAAATATAAATTTGTTTCTATTCAATAATTTTCGCATTGAGACATCAGATGAAAATGTATTCTCAAGAAGTAATGGCTGTTCTAGTGTTAACCTAATAGCTTTTTAATTAAGCCTTACCCAAACATTTAAAATGCATGTTTACAGCTTTGACAACAATTAGAGTTTGGGATTAAATACTAACATTATTAACTTTTGGCGGACCTATTTATCACACATATCTGCGACCTGTCACATTTACCTTCATTCACTTTGTCCTAACGGCTTGCTTCTATGCTGATATAAACAGTGCTTCTAGTTTTTCTCTTCAGTACTGGATTCCCTAGGCGCTTGTTGCTCTCTTGCCTTAGGTATTTTTCGTGACTTCCTTCCGTACTCTCCTTTCAATACCCTTTGCATATATGTTGTCCATTTCTCTGCCTCTGTTCCACTCTTTTGGGCCATCTCTTCCTCATTATATGTCCTCAGCACGCTTAGCTTCGTCTCTTAAATCGAGAACTTATCCTTTAAGTTGTTCATACATATACTTCCTTAATGCCTCTGCTCTTACAGGTAAGTCAATTATAATACTTTCCCACCTTGCTGCCTTTACTTGTATTAATAATTTTATCGATTAACATGTATAATCTATCCATATCAACGTATAGTTTGAATGCTGCTTCTGCTGTTAGTGACTTCATGTTCTCTGTCTAGCTGTCTAAGTTCCACTTTCAGTTCACTCTTTTTTCACCTAACTATTCTTGCTGAGAATATCAAAATCAGAGTAGCCCTAAGATTCGAAATTTGTTAATCTTACTAAGAACAGCATAATACAGACTAATCAAGTGTAATCCTAGTAAGATCAACCCAAAACAGTGTTATCTTATTAGTTTCCAGAATAAGAAATTAATCATTTTATTCTTATTAAGATCAGCATAATACATTCTTAACTTAATAAGTATCAGACTACTTGGACACACTGATAAATCTTATTAAGATCTGGTTAATACACTATAATCTTAATAAGATATAGAATACTAAACAAAATTTGCTAGTTTAATATCCCTATATATAATGTGAACTCAATACAGTTTCTAACATTTAGAGCTATATACAGTCTTGAACTCCTCCCCCTTCACTATTTGAGTCGTTTATTGAAAACTTTTTACAGAATAGTTATTTTGGAAACCTAGTGTAGTGTACCTATTTTTTGTCTTCATTCTCTACCCAATGCTTGCTTCTTTATTACCTTCCTTACCATCTTGTACTTTTCTCTTCGCATTTTATTTATCTCATGATTTGTTATATGTCTGTTTATTACTCCAATGAACGTGTACCCTTATTGGCCCTTCAATTTTTCTGAACCGGACATCCTCTTCCCTATATACACTTGCTTGTGATAAATGCCACTGATCACTAGTTTTGTTTTTTCTAATATTTCTACTTCAAAACAATCTTATTATTATTATTATTATTATTATTATTATTATTATTATTATTATTATTATAATCAGTGGCGCAGCCAGAAGTGTCAAAAGGGGGTGCGAGTCTATGTACCACTTTAACTTGCGTATATATATATACATATATATATATATATATATTATTTTAAGTGAATATGAACAGAACCAAAAGCAGGGAGCTACAAATAGAGTTTTCTAGTTCAATAAATTATTCGGTTTTTATCATTCACACATTAGATTATTGCCAACTTTAAGCAATAATTGAAATGAAAATAATAGATAAAAAATCATAGTAAATTATCTTGCTTTTTGTATTTATATAAACCAATGCATAAAACCTAAAAGCTCGTTGTGAGATATAAACGAAGGCAGTGATGGGCATTCAATAAAAGAGCTGTATCCGACTATTAATTGACTTACTCGACTTTCAGCCGACTCAAGGAAACCAAAATACACATGAATTGCAAAAAATAAATGCAGACTGCGGCATTTTCTCCATTTCATCATAACTGACAATACACAACGTAGTGTGCTCTCAGAGTGTACGAAATTCAAATTATTATGCTCGAAGCCGGCTTAATACCCGACAAAAAGTCGGGTAGAGTAGAGTACCCTATGTTCAACTCTGAAAACAACATACTAATACTTCATACTTCATAATTCTGTTAGCACTAAGTAGAAGTTGCTCTAGAAAACAAGAAATACCCGGTAATCATAATCACTAGGAGCAAATTTGGTTCTACCATAGATACGATACCTTATGTAAAAGCTGTGATAATTGTAATTTCTTTAGGTTTGCCATCATAATATCGGTTTGTGACAGAAGATAACAATAGTGCGAAATTACGTCAATGTTATGTTTTCAATATAAAAAATGAATTCGGTAGTGGAAGCATAATATTTTGTTTAGGTCATCAAACTAATAAGTAAACTCAACATCCAAAACTATTATTTCACGTGATAAGACAACGCTTCTCAAATCGGGACTTGATCATGTATAGCAGCAAAATTTTCCACTGTAAATGAGAAGCTTTAGTGAATCCTAAATAATTCGCAATTTTTTTTCTTAAGCAATAGATTAAGCAATTTCCAACAATTGCAATATCAATTAAATATTGCCTACCTCTGCAGGCAGAATAGAACAAAAACTTTATATATACTTTGCTTGCTATAGATATACATTTCATGAGGAATGGGAGCATCTGTACTCTGTTGAGTGGGATGGGAACGTCCCCCACTGGGTGCGCCTTTGCCAATATTATGACCAATATTTCAGTGTACTATGTTCTTCATGTCACATGTGGTAAATCCTCCCATGACAGCGTTATTTCAACTTCAAATTTTTTCAATGCACCACCAGAAACAGCCATAGTTAAGCTGAAGGTTATGAAGATTTGTTTTATTCTGATATTTTACGTGTATCAGGTTATTTCTTTGAGAATGCGCCGATTCAATTGAATTATCTCACTATTGAATACTTCAATAAACGACGACAAATCCTTGGTGATCTCTCTACTTTGGCTGTGATGCTGGTTCAAATATTATTTAAAGCGAATATGACCAGAAGCAAAAGCAGGGAGACACTAAGCCTATAGCCTGATTTTAGTTCATGAAAGAAGCAAGAGAGCTTAGTCAATGAACAAGAACACTAAATTATTATGACATGGGTTACAGGCAGAAAAGAAATGTACTGTAGGCACAACAATAAAAAAAGAAAGTTAAGAAAAAATATGTATTTTGAGTTATAGCGTGTTTATAATATTAAACTTTTATTTCGTTATGTCGCAATTTTATGTAGAAAAATTGTTACTGCATTTATTTTTCTGTTATTCACTTTTTTCAAACAAGCTGAACCAAACGAAAACCGAGAATTTTGACCTAAAACCGAATTGAACCCACCTAAAAAAAGAAAAAAGGTAGAAATTGCCCATCAAGTATTCTTAACTGAAGGTCGGGAATAGAGAGTGTGTTTATGATGGGGCAGGACGGATTAAAGAATTGCGAAATAGGATATGGATGACCAAAACACAGGGGGCATGACATCGTAGTCCCTTGGCTGCGCCAATGATGATGATTATTATTATTATATCATTCCTTCCACAGTCTCAGGCGGGTATCAATCTCAGTTTGGGGAACTCACTAGTTCCCAGGGAGTCTGAGAGTTTTCCTCAGGACTCTAGTTGTTCATAACATTTTGTTTATAACTTTGGCAATCTTTACTCCTACAAGTATCCTTTATGCTTTTTTTCAATGCTCCTACTACTATTGGGACTTCTTGGACATTCTTTAACTTCTACAACCTCTATTTCCTCTGCCAACTCTCTATACTTGTCTATCTTCTCTTTCTCCTTGCTTTCTACATTCCTGTCCTTTGGTACTGCTATGTCTATCACTGTTCCCAATCTTTTCTCTTTGTCCACTACTACTATGTCTGGCCTCCGTGCTTCTATCACCTTGCTTGTCTGTATGTTGAAGTCCCACAGTATCTTAACCTTCTCATTTTCTATGACGCCCTGTGGCTTATGCTCATACCACTTGTCTCCTGCTTCTAACCCATGCTACCTGCTCAAATTCCAGTGAACCATTCTTTCCTCCTTGCCATGCCTGAACGTATACTCATTCTGTGCCAACTTCTCACACCCTGCTATCAGATGATCTACTGTCTCCGCCTCTTTCTTACATAGCTTACACTTATCACTTACTTCTACTCTTCTGTCTATATGCTTCTCCACCCAGTTTGTTCTTATTCCTTGCTCCTGTGCTGACATTATCAGTGCTTCTGTTTCTCTCTTTAGTCTTGCCTTCTTTAATCACTTGTTGCTCTCTTCTCTGTCACACATTTCTGTGTTTTTCCAGTATTCTCCATGCATTACCTTCTGCCTATACCTTGTTTGTCTCTCTGATTCCATCCTACTCTGGTATACCTTCTTTCCTTCACTCTCAGTTCTTATCTTCCTTAGCTCCTTGGTGACCTCTAGTAGGGATCCTCTAGGTTGCTCTTCTACATATTCCATTATCCTAAGTGCTTCTGCTTCTACAGTTTCCTCCACACTTAGCAGCCCTTTCCCACCCTTATGCCTTGCCATGTACAGCTTATCTACATCTCCATTTAAGTTGAATGCTCTNAGAATGCGCCGATTCAATTGAATTATCTCACTATTGAATACTTCAATAAACGACGACAAATCCTTGGTGATCTCTCTACTTTGGCTGTGATGCTGGTTCAAATATTATTTAAAGCGAATATGACCAGAAGCAAAAGCAGGGAGACACTAAGCCTATAGCCTGATTTTAGTTCATGAAAGAAGCAAGAGAGCTTAGTCAATGAACAAGAACACTAAATTATTATGACATGGGTTACAGGCAGAAAAGAAATGTACTGTAGGCACAACAATAAAAAAAGAAAGTTAAGAAAAAATATGTATTTTGAGTTATAGCGTGTTTATAATATTAAACTTTTATTTCGTTATGTCGCAATTTTATGTAGAAAAATTGTTACTGCATTTATTTTTCTGTTATTCACTTTTTTCAAACAAGCTGAACCAAACGAAAACCGAGAATTTTGACCTAAAACCGAATTGAACCCACCTAAAAAAAGAAAAAAGGTAGAAATTGCCCATCAAGTATTCTTAACTGAAGGTCGGGAATAGAGAGTGTGTTTATGATGGGGCAGGACGGATTAAAGAATTGCGAAATAGGATATGGATGACCAAAACACAGGGGGCATGACATCGTAGTCCCTTGGCTGCGCCAATGATGATGATTATTATTATTATATCATTCCTTCCACAGTCTCAGGCGGGTATCAATCTCAGTTTGGGGAACTCACTAGTTCCCAGGGAGTCTGAGAGTTTTCCTCAGGACTCTAGTTGTTCATAACATTTTGTTTATAACTTTGGCAATCTTTACTCCTACAAGTATCCTTTATGCTTTTTTTCAATGCTCCTACTACTATTGGGACTTCTTGGACATTCTTTAACTTCTACAACCTCTATTTCCTCTGCCAACTCTCTATACTTGTCTATCTTCTCTTTCTCCCTGCTTTCTACATTCCTGTCCTTTGGTACTGCTATGTCTATCACTGTTCCCAATCTTTTCTCTTTGTCCACTACTACTATGTCTGGCCTCCGTGCTTCTATCACTTTGCTTGTCTGTATGTTGAAGTCCCACAGTATCTTAACCTTCTCATTTTCTATGACGCCCTGTGGCTTGTGCTNTTAGCAGCCCTTTCCCTCCCTTATGCCTTGCCATGTACAGCCTATCTACATCTCCATTGAGGTTGAATGCTCTCTCTGCTGCTAGTATTTTCCTTGTCTCCCTGTCTAATTCACTCAGTTCATTCTTGTTCCACCTAACTATTCCTGCCGAATATCTCAACACTGGTATCGCCCACGTATTAATTGCCTTTATGCTGTTCTGCCCATTCAATGCTGACTTCTGTAGTACCTTCCTTACTCTCCTCTTGTATTCTTTTCTTAACCTCGTCCTCATTTCCTCATGATCTCTTCTGTCCTTCTCTATCACTCCTAAGTACTTGTACCCCTCTTTGACTTACTCAACCTTATCCCCACTGCTCGTCCTCAAACCATCTCCATTTATACACTTGCCTCTGGTCATTGTCACCATCGCACACTTTCCTAATCCAAATTCCATCCCAGAATCTCTGCTTGCTTTCTCCAATGTCTCGACCTGCTTCTGCAACATCTTCCTTGAACTAGCATACATCTTCAGGTCGTTTAGTTTGTAGATTAATTGTAACTTTTAAAGCAAATATATTGCTTTGACTCTTATTATTATTATTTGAAAAAAACTATAAGAAGTTTAGAAAAAAATTGAAACAATTTCTTCTAATAAAATAGTATACATTAGGTGACGGTAATACACTTCATGCATTCGAAACATACATCCAACATTGAGCACCTACACAAACATCCATTCAAACATTGATTATATTATTATATATTGTACATATTAATTTGTAGTTATTTGTTCATGTTTATTTTTTGTCATGTGTTAGTTTGTAGATCTTGTATACATATATTGCGCAATAAATTTACTCTAACTCTTATTATTATTGTTGCTGTTATTGCTGTTATTAGTGTTATTTCAATTTCTCGTACTATTAAAAAACAAAATTTTGGTAAACATACGGATCAAAGAATATTTCCCTTAGACTTGCAGCAATTAATGAAATGGAAGCCATTACTAAGAAACTTGATACCAAGAAATTAACCGCTTCTTTTAATGTCCTATTTTTCGTTATAAACATTTCTTTCAGATTTTGGAGAACAATTAGTATTCGAATTTGACACTGGAACCACGAATACTGAAATTTGTTGATTAGACATCTCAAGCAATACAATAACATCAAAAGTTTCTAAACACTATTCATAGCAAAATAATTTTGTCATTATTCAAGATAGATTTCTGATTTTTCACAGAATGGGCAATTTTTTCATTGTAAGTTCGAATTCCCATTGAACTGTTCTATCAGACATATATTTTTCCTCTTGCCCTTATTTCCGGATTTATTGCAATAAATTCGTTTAGCCCATTATTTATGCAAAAGTCTAAAAAATTTGAATTTCAAATGAAAAGTTTTGCAATTTGTACAGATTTTCAAAAGATTTACACAAAACTTCAGAAATATTGATTCGCAAACTCTGAAGAAGTCCTATGATTATATACTATACAGAAACTATAGAAAATTTCTCAAAAAACTTGCCGATGTCATTCAAATGGACTCAAATTGAAAAATGTTTTTTATAATTTCCAAATTTAAAAAGTCGGTTTGTGTTTTGAACTTGCTGCATTGGAAAACCAAATCTGCTCTATATTTGTGACATAGGCCCTTACATTTGGGTCAACAGCTCTGTGACGATTAGTATCAGCAACCATGACAATTTGTTATACAAGCATTGACTTCATCAAATCTCAAGCGAGCAATCATAAAAACAAGACAATAGTCATGTACTGTATTTGCAGTAAAGCTTGGTGTGGATTCTTTGTCTAAAGTTCAATCTTGAAAGTTCCTTTCAAAAACTGTATTTGCTATTATGCTCTCCGCCTTCATCCATTTGCTTGTAAGAAATTTTTTGAAGTGAAACATATGAGAACTGAATTTTTAAAAATTGACAAGGCAACCTTTTGAATCGGTGATTCAAATATTTATTTGGGGACTAGATAAATACATAGTAGCAATTAAATCTATGGTAATAATAAACGCAATACATTGGCATATTGACTTTCACACAATTTAGTAGATTTAATCAATTCATTATATAGTGAACATTTTAAACAGCTACCCTGTTGAGCAATATAGATAATGTGTAATATACAGTAAGGCGGAAGGGAACCCCCTTGAGGTAGTCCAAAATGAATTGGTCTAGATTAAATTTGCATTTGGTAGCAAATTCTTCTGAGCCCACACAAAAGAACAGATTCGAAGTCAATTAACAAACCTTTACAGTATAACAGACAAAACTTGTTTGTCAGCAATGTGTTGAATGCGGATGAAAAATCGACAAAAATTACAAATGCAGCAGCTTGATCACAACTATCACATTTAGATAGCATCCAGGCTATTAAATAATAGCGTGTCTTCAACAGTGATATTGAGATAATAGGCAAATACAGGCTATTACTTGAATGAGAAAAACACTTGGAAGCATCAGGAATGAAAAGTCTCTCAAAATTTCTTGAAAAAATTTTGTAGCAAATTTCTAATATTAACTGCATTCATTGCTTCATTATTATATTTAGAATAGTACTACAAATCGCGAGGCGGTCATTAAAGTAGGCCTTGAATGATCTTAATATAGATGTTATTTTGAAAAAGAGTATAAACATATAAAGAAAATATCAACGAAATCGCACTAACAAATCAATTCTAGTTTATTCAAACTTACATGATTTCTTGAAAAAATTGCAAAATCATTCGATAGTGACAGAATACCTCATTATTTATTGGTCATTTCGTCAAAACAAACACACACATGCACGTAAATACAACTTTAAAATCTAACCCACTATTTATCAAACAACATAATACTTAGTCGAGTGTACAAATCTTCTATTGTTAGTTGCAGCACCAATATAAATATTGAACAGCTTAAATAAGCATACACATATTTACCATCCAGTACAGAAGTATAAATATACAAAAGGATGTTTATAAGCGACATTTTCAATTCAAACATGCAGCACATGTAGTCTTGAAAGCAAAGGTCATATTTTTATATTGGATCTTTCAGTAAAGTTTTAACATGTGGTAGTAGAGGTTAGTAAAAAATACAGTACTAATCAAAAGACGATGATAAACAATAATTGACATTTTCAATTATAATAATGTTATCCATTTTTTAGAAAAAGTTATGAAAACGATTAGTTATTGATTAAGTATATTAGTTCAGTTATTAGTCAGATCTACGTAAATCTTGCATCTAAATGGACTTACTACTCAGCTTATTTTGTGTTAAATGTACCATAATGAAGTTAGTTATATAGACTGTACATAACTTAACACCACCTTATGAAATGCATGAAACATTTTATTAAGACATCAATGTTTAGTGATATTAATCATAGCAATTTAACTGATCTATGATAAACATTTTTTCTTTGAATTTAGGTGTGGTTCTAGGAATCAAAATAGTTTGTTTAACACTACTTTATCTGTATATTTCTAACTGAAAACGATTAAATCAATACTACAGTTATCATATTTGAATAACAAATATTTTGCTTGATATTCCAATTGCACAAAAATATAATAAACTATAAATAAATTGCGCAGTAATATATTTTAGCAAGCATTATAGCTAATATTTGTCAAATTTTCCTGGTTAGATTAAAATTTGATAAATTTGGAACACATAAATGAATAAATATATATTTGTATATATATATATATATATATATATATATAAANACATAGCACATATGATATAAGGAGCACTTCAATTAGGACATGTAGAACCGTGGTTCATATATATATATATATATATATATATATATATGAACCACGGTTCTACATGTCCTAATTGAAGTGCTCCTTATATCATATGTGCTATGTATAGTTAAAATTATTCAAAACAGTAAATTATTCTTGCCATTTACAAAATACATGCATTCGTGCATTAGGCATCAGCTCAATTGTTGCTTTATGTAAACGTGCTGTATACAAGGTACAGATTTAAATCTCCCTAAGAGATCACTCTATAAATATAGCTGACATTTTAATGTCAAAGAATATACTTGCTGTAAATATGATCGAAAGAACTAGAAAATTATGCCCGTGAAAACAGTGAATTGATCTTTCCTCAAAAATGTAATTCAAATCAGTTGAATTCATATGGTTTTTATCTGTGATAATCTGTGATGGATTGACCTTACATACCAAAATAATAAGCATACCTTCTTCATCATTGATAACTTCATTATGAAAATTCCACGCTTATGTAAATGGGAAAATTCCAGTACACAGCAAAACAGTCAATATTTGTTTTAAGCACACTAAACTTATCATAATTTGTTAATTATGTAAATGCATGTTTCAGTTAATGTTCTTTCAAGTGGTTTAGAATATTTGTCTGCAATATATAGTATCATGCTAGAGACACGCAAACATTTCAACATCTAACAGTATTAAACACTACAGCTGTAATTTATTAGTTTCAACAAATGAAAGTAGTTTTTAATTATTGGGAATTATAGGATGTACATAATAGAAAAGATTTACAAAATTAAATATGAAGGAAAAAATAAAATGAGTTGACTTTATTGTAGAGAAAAAAATAATGAAAATTTTGTTGAAGGACAGATAATGACTTTGGTTGATTTAGTGGGTAGTTGAGGGATTTAACTAAGCCTTCAGACGTTACCTGTGAATTTGCTATTTGAGGCAGTAGTGGGATAGATGTTATTACAGCCCAAGACACTGAAAAAATAAAATATTTAACATGTTAATTTGTGCCTCTAAATATTTTTAAACATCTTTCCAATAACACAGATTATTATAAGTGAATCGGAACTTCTTTTAAAATTGCAAATACTTTCACAACTTTAAAGCTCAAACGTTGTTTTTAAAAATATCAGACTCATCATAGCTAATTTGGTATCTACAATTCATTGTTTATAATTAACAGTGAGGCAGCACTTAGGTTGAAAATTTATATTAATTTCACAGCCCGCCAACCAATACAGCAATTAGATACACATCAGTAGCATTGCTAGGGCATTTTTCACAAATGATTGACTTCCTCTCAAAAAACAATTTTGTGTTATTATAAACGCTTACCTATTTTTAGGTCAAACAAAACGCAATTCACTTGCTTTTAAATGCCTTCGTTTGTAACAGTAAAGATTAATAAAATGAGTAGATAAAAATATTTTTTTCTAATTATAATAAAATTATGAAAATTCAATACATAATTAATAAGGAAATATACTACAAGCAAATATTATCAAGTTTACACAAATTTTTAAATGCATCATTACTTATTGCGTCTATATTTTTCAGCTTCCGAAACTCAAAGCACCCTGGCTCCAGTTTAGCTACATTTCTGGTTTCGTAAAAACCAAAATTACATGTATTACCTACAATATTTAAAAATATATATATGAAAGTTAATGTCATTTGTTTGTAAAACAAATTTCTTTATTGATTCAATTGTTTGTAGAAAGTATTAGATGATAAACATTGTTGTCATTTGCACTATTGGTAGCAGTTTTCTGCTTATTGAAAATTTAAATCAATTCCGGTAAATTACTTTAATTTTATTATTTATTGCAATAGGTTCATTTAAAACTAGAAATCCAATACTTGAGAGGGATTATTAAAAGCAAGTGCTGTATTTTCAATCTTCAAAAAAGGAAGCTTACATATACTAATTTAGAGGAATTTTTTAATAGATATTTAATATTATTTAACTAATACGATTATTATATATTTTTTTATTGCTTGCAATTTTTTTGTAAAAACAAATACCGTACGTTTTAAATGAAACATTCGGGCATAAATGTCTTCTTCCAAATTTTAAATAACCATTGTTTTCAAAATTTTTGATAAAAAACAATAGTTCGTCGGGTTGACTTTCCCTGAGAGCAAAATAAAGTTTTTGTTTTGTGCTTTAGCAAATTCAGATTGCTACAAAAGGTTTTTGATATTAAATATATATATATATATATATAATACATATATATGTAAACATATAAAATGATTATATTAATGCAGGTCATCACACACAAACAATGGCGCATAGGTGATTTAAGAATTTAACAATATACATCATTATAATTTTATCAAAGTTGATTAATGAATTGCAGAGTAAATTTCATAGGTTATTTGAAAATGTAAACTCATAATCATTTAAAATTTTACATATATGATACTATTATTAACAGAAATTTGTTTATTTCTGTAAGAATTCAAAAAACAACAAATACATAACTCAGCTTTATTTAAAAATTTTGACGATTTCTCAAATACTAACTCTAAATTACCACGTGTGACTTCAGAAATACAAAACTTTTTCCATTTTCTAACAATTTTCTTCTATTATTGTTGAATGTGATCTACTTAGTGGTTAACACTATTTATTATGTAGTACATCAAATACTTTTGCATATATATATATATATATATATATATATATATATATACATGTACTGGTTATAATATTAAGACTGAACTTTTTTGAATGTTTATTGCAACATGTTTCGACAAACATTGTCATTTTCAAGCATTTGTAGAAATGTTCCCGAACTTTTTCTTTTAGTAATTCAGATCTTCAAAATATATTTCGATTTGTTTGATGTCTTTGTTTATTTAATAATGTTTTCTTAGTTGATTATATACATATTGCTTCTGCGATTTTAGTTTCACGATGTCTTATTAGTATTTTAAATTTTTTCAGCTTGAGTTGACATCCATGTCCCCCCGTCAGGTTTCTAAATTTAATTTTGACTGGATAAATCACAAAATTGTTCGTAAAAAATTGAAAAATTTAAAATCTAGGATCGTGAAATGCATTTTTTAAGGTCTATTTTCTCAATATTTTAAAAATTTTTCGAGGGGCTTAGCCCCCTCATTAGGGAATAACAATGATGTCCCCCCGTCAGAAAATCCTGGGTACGCCCCTGTGCCCTTTTATATGTTCCCTTGCCCAATGTATGAACTTGAACATTCATCACAGTCGCATGAATTATTAAATAACCTAAAGAAACTAAGTACAGATCAAACTATTTACATTTGCAAAGCAGATAAAGGAAGTGCAAGATCGTACAGACTACCTAAATGGAATGAACAAAATTTTGACAGATGAAGCTATGTTTAAAAAACAAGTTAAAGATCAAAAATATACAAAAAATTTCTTTATTCGAGAGGAAGAAAATTTCAATAACCAACTCTTACGCTTAAAAAATGATGGTAGTATATCTGAGCGCATGCATAAAGATATGAAAAGCATTGGTTGTACACCTGCAGTATGGTATAGCCAAAATCCATAAAAATTTAGAAAAACCACCATATAGACCTATTGTTAACATAATAAACAACCAAGCATATCATCTGCAGAAGTTTTTAGATAAATTATTGAAGCCTTTCCTGCCAACCAAGTATACAGTAAAAAATACAACTGATTTTATAAAAGAACTTAATTCATTGAAGAAACTATTTAATAATGACATTCATCTAGTAAGCTATGACGTCACCTCATTATTCACGAACATTCAAATTGACAAAACAATAGATCATATTATGAACATCATTCCAGAAGATCAAATAAATATGTCACATCATACACTAAAGAAGCTACTACAACTAGCTTGTAAAGCTATACATTTTTCATTTAATGGTGATATATATA
>CABFPE010000032.1:1363240-1376426 GCA_900660155.1 Hofstenia miamia | reverse complement strand
TGAATGGTTCTCACAAGGTCAAGCAGTCAATAAGGAATTCTATCTTACCGTTCTCAAGAAGTTAAGGTAGAAGATGAGGAAGAAGACACCTCAGCAGTGGAAGAATGGTCAATGGTGGTTCCATCAACACAATGATCCATGCCACAAATCGACGCTCGTGACCACCTGAATGGCCGAAAGAGGCATGAAATTACTACAGCACTCCCTTACAGCCCCGACCTAACCTCTTGTGACTTTTTTCTCTTCCCACGCATGAAGGAAAGTCTCAGGGCACCAGCCTTCAGTCAAATAAAGAGCTGAAGGAGGCATCGGAAACCTACCTGAAGATACTTCTGGATAAGGACTTTAAGGAGGTCTTTCATGATTGGAAGAGGCACCTGCAGAAGTGCATAGGTGTGCATTATTTTGAATGTGACAAAGTTTTGTAAACTTTTGACAATAAAAATTCTATCTACTAAGTTTTTCTCATTACTTGTTGAACACACCTCGCATGCAAGTTAAAATCCTGGAATTTCTTAATAACCGTCTCCAGTTTTGTGCCTCTTAATGATAATGTTATTCCTATACATATGATACGTTTTTGACTCGCCTATCTTGCCCCGGTTTTTGGGGAAATGCTGGTTGGAAAACAAAGCAAATATTTAATAGTTTATGGGGTCGTCTGATCATTTTTTGATTGTAAAATCTTGATTATGGATGCGCACTCTATTAAAATTTCTATAGAAATCTGTTTTTTCGAAAATTTTTATGCATATATATATATATCCTAACAACACAATGATAGTTTTAAGATAATACCTATTTTTCCATTTTCCACAATTATCTTTCTCTTGAATGATAAAATCTTTATTTCTTCCGTTCTTAAATTTCTCTATTTTGGGAAGTGTACCAAATATATGTAAGCGATGATTTCAATCCAAAAATATTGCAAGTATTCATGCAACTAAAAACGAAAATCTTAACACCACTATTGAATCAAATAACATAAAAATATGAGTAGCAGTTATTTTAGGAAAATAAGCGCTAACATGAAATTAAAATGCCAATGAATACATTTCAAACACTGCATTAGTTTTCATTAGAGCCTATTCAAGATGATTTCATTATATTGTAAAGTGTAGCAGAGTTGAAAATGGTTTGGGCCTAAAGTTGGGTCGGACTGGGCTTGGACCTAATGTCTTAATTAGTATTTGAAATACAAGAAAAAATTCACTTGAAAACTTAAACTTTACAAATGACAAAAAACCTTCGCTACATTAAATTAGTCCTGCATTGTTGGCAGGAACAATACTTCTAACGTCTAAATTTTGTTTGCTACAAACAAAAAACGTTTCTGAAACCTCCCACTTCCTTTGTCCTAATGTATATGTTGATGTATGTTCCCAGAGAATTTTAGCAATTGAATATATTAGAAATGATATGTTCTCTAAATGATAAAAAGGACTATTGCAATTCTGGTAATAATTAGTGGTAGCGGTAGGAAGAACTTATGGAACGTGACAAATATAAAGATGGGCGCAGGTGCGGGCTTACCCAAGCCGGGTTGCGGTTTTAACTGCACCCGCGCGGGGACGGTGCAATGCGGCTACTGAATTTCAAATGCCACGCGGGTTGCTGTGCGATAAGAATGGACATTTTTTGATGCATGATCGAAATTGGCATTCGCTCTGATTCACGCACGAAGACATTGGCAGACGAACTGAAAAACTATGAAGAAAAGATCATTTACTCTAACCCTTTATTTTCTGGCATCAAACGAAAGAATTTTTTCTATTCTAGATGCCATTGCTCGTCGTGTTTTTGTTACCCAGGCTTCCTCAGCTGAAAATGAAAGACTTTTTTCATGTACTAATAACATTGTTCTGGAAAATGTGGTCGACCAGCTCCGGAAACTGCTGGGATGTTGGGTGGATCTTATTAATGCTAAGCAATCAAATTGTTTGATGTTGATATTGCTTAGTGCTCAGTAAAAACAATGTTTATAATATTAAATTACTTCATTTTTAACTTTGTTGACTACTGTGTTTGTTATATACTATTTTAGAAGAGCCGTGTTTGAATACTGTAAAGAAAAAGTAAAATGATACTGTAGGGCGTAGGCCTATAGGACATACCGGTATTATTATAATACTTTATGCATGTAATGTAGTTTTGTAATCGACAGGTAACATTTAGATAATAGAGGGGTTTTGCAGGTGCGGGTGATTTTTTTTCTAATATGCTTAACCCTTGTTGCAAGTATACATTTAAAAATTAATAAACAAAAATAAAAACTATATTTACTACATCTTAGTTTAAGAGATACATTGCTTGGATATGCAGGAAAGTATTATTTTCTTTAAAGAATTACATAAAGTGTTGTAGTGAAACAAATTAACAGCATTTTAAATGAAATTCGTGTAAAAACTTGTTAATTTTTTTTAATGAAACTCCACTAGTTTTGTAAAACACGTAAAAATATATATACAAATCAAAATNACACCATTTCATGCCTAGTCAATCGAATATTTGAATCTTGCTCAAATTANGCTTGGATATGCAGGAAAGTATTATTTTCTTTAAAGAATTACATAAAGTGTTGTAGTGAAACAAATTAACAGCATTTTAAATGAAATTCGTGTAAAAACTTGTTAATTTTTTTTAATGAAACTCCACTAGTTTTGTAAAACACGTAAAAATATATATACAAATCAAAATAAACAAAAATTTCATTTTTATATAATTTCATTTTCATAATTTTTAAGAAATATATGGATAAACAAGTAGCAGAATATAATGCTTTTTTGAGGTTCAATTTTCTTAAACTTTGTTTACATGCAAATTGCTAATTGCAATAATCGATTTCAGTGCAAAATTACCAGTTAAGTTTTGCTATGAAAAGTTAATAGTAAAATATCTGGAAATTACACATATTGATAAATCGTTGTTAGTTATGCCAACAATCGCCATTATCTCACTTAAAATTACAATATTATCAATAGCAACATTTTTATATGTTTTCCCTAAAAGTCGAAGCAAAAGATTAACATATTAGCATTTACATTGTGCACTCTGATTTTTTCTGATTTTTGAGATTATATTATTCTGTGACATGAAAGCGTTTACCAATTTCCAGTAGAAATCAACAAAAAGTTAAATAAATATCTAAGCAATTTAAGGATAATCTATGCACAAATTTAAAACAATTTAGAAAATTTTTGTCTTCATTTGTAACATTTTTGAAAATGCACGTTCAATACTATTTGGTAATCATTTACAGAAGAGGTTCACATTTGCTCCGCGAAGGATTGAACTCGCTAGCCCCAATCCTACGGACCTGTGTGAGGTGCTTATTGTTATTTATTTTAACAATGCAATTTGAATTTCAACAGAATTGAATTAACATTGTTGACGGACTAAAACGGATATGCACCTAGGCACATATTAATCAATACATTATGCAAATTATCCAATCATATTCATAGTCTAGTGCTTATAGGTCTCTATGAGGCAAGAGACACTATCAATAGCGTAAGAGAAAATAATTTGGACTTTGCCAAGATTGGGCCGAATAATTTGTATTTTGAAATCGGCCGGGCTTGGGCCTAAAAAACGGCCCAATTCCAACTCTGAAGCGTAGCTGCATTTAATAAACTATCGAAGTGAGTCAATTGGTAGACTACTTTTGTGTATATATATCCATAACAATATAAATAATCAGATTCCTTCAGTTTTACAAATATTTTGAAAAATGTGTTCAATGAAAAATCAGATTCCAAAATTATGGTTAGCTTTGATATTAAATCCTTTTTCACTAATATTCCAGTTACAAAAACGATTGATCACATATTAAATGTGATTCCAAAAGATACTTTGCCAATTTCTCACAGTTCACTTAAAAGCTCCTTAAAATGGCATGCTTAGATACTTCGTTTTTGTTTAACGGGCACATATACAAACAGAATGATGGAATGGCTATGGGTTCACCCTTGGGTCCTACAATGGCTAGTTTTGCAATTGATATAATAGAATCTGAATTTGAAGGCAATGAATTTCTATGCTATCATAAATATGTTGATGATGTATTTGCCATATTTCACAATCAAAGAGAAATTGACGACTTTTTT
The DNA here is from genome assembly GCA_900660155.1 of Hofstenia miamia. Taxonomy (NCBI): domain Eukaryota; kingdom Metazoa; phylum Xenacoelomorpha; order Acoela; family Hofsteniidae; genus Hofstenia; species Hofstenia miamia. The sequence goes on along the minus strand of CABFPE010000032.1, from coordinate 1,372,320 downwards.
GACTTTATAAATTATCAATTACCTGAAATAAAGATTTACGTTAGATCAAGAAATTGAGAAGAAGATAAATTTTTTAGATGTTACTGTAATAAATCTTGGAAGATCATATGAAACTGAAATAATAAACAAGAAAGCGAACAGCGGTCTTTACATACGATTTGATTCTTATTGTGAGCCAAAGCATAAGTTGAATAAAATCAAATGTTTATGTCAAAGAATGATCAAAATATCATCATCACATTTGAAAATTCCAAATTCTTTAGATTATTTAAATGACATGTTTCGTGATAATGGATATCCACATCATCTTATAAAGAAAATTGTAGATCAATGTTTATTGGCAACTAATCATGAAAAATCTGATGAAGATATAAAAAACTAAGAAAGACATATATTGGAAATTACCATTCATTGAAAATAATACAATTCAATTGAAAAATAACCTAAGATCAATTAATACAATTTTAAAATTTTCAAAGATTATTCCAATATTTCAATCATTCAAAGCACTAAATAAAATTTGCAACAAAGAGCAAATATCAACTGGGTTGGCTTCATAAATATACCTGTGATGATTGCAAGAAATTATACATCGGTGAAACCATCCGTCCTATTGATACGCGAATCAAAGAGCACATCAATGGCCATTTAACATCAGAAATTTTTAATCACATTCATAATATCGACATTGAAAATTTTTAGATCATTACAAAACAAAGTATACAAAAATTGCAGAAGCCATTGAAATTAACAACATCGATAAAACAAAGTTATTAAATAAACAAATTAATCTAATATTTATATTTATTTTAGATTTCATTCAATAATTTTAATGCAGTTTTTATATTGTAAAAATATTTTTTGCCGCAAATTATTTGCTGATGATGATTAGATAATATAATAGAAACGTTCAATATTTTTACTTTTAGAATATATGTATATATATATATATATNCGAACTGAAAGACTATGAAGAAAAGATCATTTACTCAAGCCTTTTACTTTTCTGGCATCAAACGAAAGAATTTTTCCCATTGCTCGTCGTGTTTTTGTTACCCAGGCTTCCTCAGCTGAAACTGAAAGACTTTTTTTAATGTACTAATAACATTGTTCTGGAAAGTGTGGTCGACCAGCTCCGGAGACTGCTGGGATGTTGGGTGAGTCTTATTAATGCTAAGCAATCAAATTGTTTGATGTTGATATTGCTTAGTGCTCTGTAAAAACAATGTTTATAATATTAAATTAATTCATTTTTTACTTTGTTGACTACTGTGTTTGCTATATACTATTTTAGAAGAGCCGTGTTTGAATACTGTAAAGAAAAAGTAAAATGATACTGTAGGGCATAGCCTATAGGACATACCGGTATTATTATAATACTTTATGCATGTGATGTAGTTTTGTAATCCACAGGCAACATTTAGAAAATAGCGGGGTTTTGCAGGTGCGGGTGATTTTTTTTCTAATAGACATGCGGATGCGATGCGATTGTGGGCCCACTCACTCCGGGTGCGGTGCAATGCGGTTATGAAAAATTACTCCCGCGTCAATCTATGGACACATGTGACACCTTGGTCGTGGGGCGTAGTACTTAGCAGGGGTGTTGAATATTTTAAAGGGTGGTTACATCAAAAATAGTATTATTATTATAATACCTCCAAATACAAATATTTTTTCATCAGTTTAGTATTCAGGCCACCTGAGTATGCTTAACCCTTGTTGCAAGCATGCATTTAAAAATTAAAAAACAAAAATACAAACATATTTTCTATATTTACTACATCTTAGTTTAAGGGATACATTGCTTGGATATGCAGGAAAGTATTATTTTCTTTAAAGAATTAATTAAATTTTTGTAGTGAAACAAATTAACATTTTAAATGAAATTCGTCTTAAAACTTGTTAAATTTTTCAATGAAACTTCACTGGTTTTCAAATAATTTCATTTTCATAATTTTTAGGAAATATATGGATAAGCAAGTAGCAGAATATAATGCTTTTTTTGAGGTTCAATTTTCTTAAACTTTGTTTACATGCAAAAGGCTAATTGCAATAATCGATTTCAGTGCAAAATTACCAGTTACGTTTTGCTATAAAAAGTTAATAGTAAAATATCTGGAAATTACACATATTGGTAAATCGTTGTTAGTTATGCCAACAATCGCCATTATCTCACTTAAAATTACAATATTATCAATAGCAACATTTTTATATGTTTCCCTAAAAGTCAAAGCAAAATATTAACATATTAGCATTTACATTGTGCACTCTGATTTTTGAGATTATATTATTCTATGAGATGAAAGCGTTTACCAATTTCCAGTAGAAATCAACAAAAAGTTAAATAAATATCTAAGCAATTTAAGATTAATCTATGCACAAATTTAAAACAATTTAGAAAATTTTTGTCTTCATTGGTAACATTTTTGAAAATGCACGTTCAATACTATTTGGTAATCATTTACAGAAAGGGGCTCACATTTGCTCCGTAAAGGATTAAACTCGCTAGCCCCAATCCTAAAACGGATATGCACCTAGACACATATTAATCAATACATTATGCAAATTATCCAATCAAATTCATAGTTTAGTGCCTATAAGCCTCTATGAGGCAAAAGACACTATCAATAGCGTAAGAGAAAATAATTTGGACTGGGCTAGGCTTGAGCCGAATAATTTGTATTTTGAAATTGGCTTGGGCCTAAAAAACTGCCCAATTCCAACTCTGAAGCTTAGCTGCATTTAATAAACTATCGAAATGAGTCAATTGGTAGAGTACTTTTGTGTATATATACACATCAAAATATTATTTATCAGCTTCCTTAAGTTTTACAAATATTTTGAAAAATGTGTTCAATGAAAAATCAGATTCCAAAATTATGGTTAGCTTTGATGTTAAATCCCTTTTCATTAATATTCCGTCACAAAAACGATTGATCACATATTAAATGTGGTTCTAAAAGATACTTTGCCAATTTCTCACAGTTCACCAAAAAACTTCTTAAAATGGCATGCTTAGATACTTCGTTTTTGTTTAACGGGCACACATATAAGCAGATTGATGGAATGGCTATGGGTTCACCCTTGGGCCGTACAATGGCTAGTTTTGCAATTGATATAATAGAATCTGAATTTGAAGGCAATTAATTTCTATGCTATCATAGATATGTTGATGATGTATTTGCTGTATTTCACAATCAAAGAGAAATAGACGACTTTTTTGACTTTATAAATAATCAATTACCTGAAATAAAATTTACGTTAGAACAAGAAATTGAGAAGAAGGTAAATTTTTTAGATGTTACTGTAACAAATCTTGGAATATCATATGAAACTGAAATAATAAACAAGAAAACGAACAGCGGTCTTTACATACGATTTGATTCTTATTGTGATCCAAAGCATAAGTTAAATAAAATCAGATGTTTATGTCAAAGAATGATCAAAATATCATCATCAGATTTAAAAATTACAAATTCTTTAGATTAATTATATGACATGTTTCGTGATAATGGATATCTACATCATCTTATAAAGAAAGTTGTAGATCAATGTTTACTGGCAACTAATCATGAAAAATCTGATGAAGATATAAAAAACTATTGGAAATTACCACTCATTGAAAATAATACAATTCAATTGAAAAATAACCTAAGATCATTTATTACAATTTTAAAATTTACAAAGATTATTCCAATATTTCAATCATTCAAAGCACTAAATAAAATTTGCAACAAAGAGCAAATATCAAATGGGTTGGCTTCATAAATATATGATTGTAAGAAATCATACATCGGTGAAACCATCCGTCATTTTGATACGCGTATCAAAGAGCCCATCAATGGCCATTTAACATCAGAAATTTTTAATCACCTTCAAAATATCAACATTGAAAATTTTTAGATCATTACCAAACAAAGTATGCAAAAATTGCAGAAGCCATTGAAATTAACAACATCGACAAAACAAAGTTATTAAATAAACAAATTAATCTAATATAGTATTTATATTTATTTTAGATTTCATTCTATAATTTTAATGTAGTTTGTATATTGTAAAAATATTTTTTGCCGCAAATTATTTGCTGATGAGGATTATATAATATAATCAAAACGTTCAATGTGTTTTCTTTTAGAATATNTAGTGTCCTGAAGTAAAAATTCTTGCATTTCATTAATATTTGGGTTTCGAGATTCACTTGAGCTAAGATTAGTTGGTCTAGGAGGTGGTGGTGGTGTTGGAATTGAAGACATAGGAACATTTTTAAAGATACTAGGCGGATCAATGGGAATTGAAACTCCACCAGGTGCACGCTTTGTTGGAAAATCTCTGGGCCAGTGAAGCTTGCACACACCCATATGTCGAGTAATATCCTCAAATTTAAGTATATTTGGTAATGAGGCAATCCATTTAAGACAAAGTTCCTTTTTCTTGGGAAATCCAAACACAGTAATTTTGTCACTATTTTCACGATATCCCGTTCTGCAACCATATACAGAGCATTTTCGAGGCATTTCAGATTGAACTGATTGCGTGCACACGCACAGACCCACGAATAATTCGCTGAAATAGATAATTGCTTAGCAACAGGTGGTGAGAGTGACTTTCATATTGAGGAAATAACTTCATCGCGTAGTGCAAAGAAATTACAAGTATCCAGCTGGGCCTACGCTATTTTCAAGAGAGATTTGGTGACGATGCCTGTATTATGTATTGCCATATACATGTATATATATATATATTAGTATATTAATAAACCTTCGTAAATGAGGGTGCACATTTGATAGTATTTGGCTTTACCAGAGTGACAATATTATAAAATCATGGAATGAAACATTGTTTAACAAGCAAGGTATTTACTTTTTGATGGAATATCAATTTATCCAAAATGTACTTTTTTAAAAATTTATTACTTTTTTATTTGAACAATGCGTTTAATATTTATTTTAGAAATGAAATTTGAAGAACTATTACAAAACATTCACGAGTGCTTCATGGATTGCGAAGATGCCATGCAAGTTAATCCAGATAAGCTGACTAAAATTCTTGACAGTTATACAAGCAACGAAGCAGATTGGAGCAAATATGTGTACGTATATTATTTATAGCGAGTAAGTTACGTGTTGCAAACTATTAAAAAGGTTTTTAGATACTCATAACTAGCAAACTAATGAAATTATACATCAAAGAATATCAGTACCACAGAGTACCCAATTGCCTTCTTTTCTTTTATAACAAGATGATGTCAACGTTTGTCCACATAGACGAGTTTGTTGCGTAAATTTATTTTTCGTATGCTTTACATTTAGACTGCCTGATTGTGTGATCCATGAGGAACTAACCCTTTTAGTTTTGGTTGTTTTGGTTTTTCTTGACAATACGCACACACACAATTCGGGCTTAGTTACTTCAAATTATATCCTGATTTGGCCTGTTTAGGGTTGCGTCGACTTCCTAAATTCTATTTTGAGTTTATTATTGTACTTTGATATGAGACCCTACATCATTGGCATTTTAACTCGTACATGATTTGAAAATTTTAATGCGGCATTTTTCAGATATTTGTGGAAGACACTATTTTCTAGAAATGAAGTAAATTTAGTAAGAAGTTTCATAAAGGAAATGAACTTTTCAAAAAAGTTGATTGTATGCAATTGCTATTGTTTAATGGATTTTGAATTGAGTGACAGACTTCATGGTTTCGCTTTTTGTGACGTAATTGGAACATACCATATATCCGATTTATTTTTACGCTCCTGTATTTAAACGTAATTCGGCTTTTCAGAGTTCAAACGAGAACATTCCAATTTGATAAAGAAATATTGACAATTTTCACAAGTCATGTGCTTTATTAAACTCGAGTAATTAAATATTGACCTTAGGTTCAATATCACAAAGCTGATAAGGATTATTTAAAGCGAATGTTGCAATGACCCAAGCGTATCTTCAATATTATTCTTTATTGGCTTACCTCTTAAAATCGATGATCTGATTCACGCTGCACGACCTGCTCTAAATTGAATAGAAGACTAAGCAAGCAAAATCAGCAGTTTCAAATCTGTTCTATGCGGGGGCTTTTTAGGGAGACTTGTAGACTTTTCCAAATAAAAAATTGTAAATACCTGCTCACTTTTATGTATGGTATTGTTTTTCAAAGCCAAGGTATATGGTCTTCCAATTTTTGCAAAAACATAGTATTATGTTAGTATACGATAAAGTAAGTAAAATATACAATAAAATTACATTTGATATACTAAGAATTACTTCAAGCGAATTCCATCATTTTCAACTGCTAAATGAAACATGGACTAACATTCCATTGAAAGTGTAATAGCCATTTTCAAACTTATAAGATAATATACGACATAAAAAATTGCACTTTCCGATAATTTTTTAAAATTTAGTAACTGGTACTTTACCTAAGTAGCATCTCACAAAATATGCAAATATATTTCGGCTTCAGCAAAATATCGTGCGTTTTAAGTGTTCACTGTTCTTTTTTTTTCGGGAATGGCGAAATTGATGAATGATTCCTTTTTGATATAGCTAAACTCTGGTAAAAATTTCTACCTTTACATTCTGCATACAAAAAGATCTCGGTAATTTAATCATATTCTAGCATTTCAAGTCATTTTATACAGATAACTGATCGAAAATTAACCAAGTGTTTTAACATAACTCACTATATTACATAGAAAATGAAAATGAGTATTGTTTAGTAAATTGGAATGCTTCATTTTATGTAGACGTTTTACGATATAGAGAACGTTAAGCATTCAATCTCATAAAATTTTAAGATCAAGTTAACTCTCTACAAATCATTGGTATTATCATGTCTAAGTTATGGCTCATTGTTAAGGAATTATCCCCCCTTTATAATTGACAAACTAGAAATAGGTGTTTTAAGTGGATACTACCAGGATTTGATTATAAATCACAATTAATACGCCTAAAAATGCTTCCGATACCCTACTATTTTCAGTTACTTGATTTAATCTATTTCAATAAGCTATTGAACACCAATATGATTTAGAACTATCGAAAATAATATCAGAATATCTACCAATAAATTACCGTCTTCGTTCTTCTAATATTGCAATCTTCAAATCAAAGGATATAGGAAAAGAATTAACCAGATCGTTTTATTTTAATAGAATTGCTATTCTTGCTAATTATCTACATCAAAGTACTTCCATAAATTTATACGAGTCATTGAAACACGTAAAAACATCATTTATTAAAAGGTTTTTTCCAACAACAGTTTTTAAATCATTTTGACCATTCTATTAAAAATAATTGTAGGAAATATGCAATATGTTTGTTTCGTTTCTACAGAGTCTTATGTACATTATTAAGGTTAATTTATTATTTATACTACTGTTTGGTGTTCATATATGGATAAATATTTATATTATTACTATCAAATATGCGGTTAAAACAGGTTTTAAGAAATACAAACACAAAATGCATTATTAACAATTAATGCAAATTTTATGTGAAAGAAAACAGAGTATACTTTCTAAATATAATAGGATTATTCATCATGACAAATCCCAGGTTGAGATACTTCGAAAACTAATTTAGGTTTAACGATCAACATCGATATACGAGAAATTTGATATCTGATGGCAATGGATGCGGAAAATACAATATAATTCTTATGTGCTGGGGAGAAGGTCATGCCAGCTCCATTCATGATCATGTTGGAAGTCATTGTGCTGTAAAAGTGCTGGATGGTATTGATGACTAACCTATTATATTTATGATGTTTGGGCATTATTTAGGCCAAATGAAGGAAACATTGTATGATTGGCCTAAATCAAAACGTCAGCCGATGATTGCAAAACGGGAGTGTATCATATCGAGAGATGAATCATGCTTTATCAGGGGTACTCATTGTATTTACAATTAAACCTTGATAATTCCAAATAAACCCTAAAATATTGTGTATTAGGATCAGTTATGTTAAAGGTGCCACAAACCTATAAAAATTTAAAATTACTAACCCCGTGATTTTGAGGTCTATAATAACCCATAGCTTTTGGTAGGATTAAGCTATTAACATAAAATTTTGGGCAGAATTACGATAATTTAGCTTTAAAAAATAACAAAATTTTTTGTGATGACGTCACGAAATATGTCAACAATTATTAATATTTTGCAGAAAATGGAGGATTCACATACTTTGAGGCTAAGCACGTTGGAAAACATATTTTCGGTTCTTTTTCCAAAATATGTTTTCCACAAATAAGCAAAACTCTTTATAGAATTGAAATTTTCACATGAAATTTGGCACGTTAGTTAATTATGCAAGGAAAAATTTGGTGAAAATTCATATTTTCATATTTCACTCAATGGCATCACTCATTATTCCAAATATAAGCAAAAAATGGTAAAATAATATGCTATTGTAGAGAACTGATACCAAAGGTATCTTTTTTATTTTCAAACAGTTCTACTAGGATTAGGCATTCAAAACATGTATATTGTAGTAAAAAAACAAAATGAAGAAAATATACAATGATCAATAAAGTCCCCAGCTGATGACAAATGGGCCGTTAATTAAAAAGTATACTAGTACTCAAATTTTTTAATAGTTTCTCTTCCGAAGAAAAAATGTGGAAAAACTGATAAAATTACAAAAAAAATCTGCCACCTTTTAATATGTACCGATAACAGAAACAGACGTTGGAGCACAATGTACTCCATCCAGGGCTAGTCGGGTTAATGTATTGAATCCCAAAATTAATTAATGTTTTTATGTTTTTAAGAAAAAATTCCAAAGAATTTACGAAACAACTTAGAACAAGATCGAATACCATGTAGAGAGAACATTGTCATTTAAGTCATTATGGAATCGCATAATTTCAATTGTCATAACATTTCCAAATGAAAAAAGTGCAATGAAGAAACTTTCTTAAACCAAGCTTCATGTGTATTCAACTATTATATATTAAAAATTCTTGTATTATTTGCACTATGTTTATAATTTTGTTCAACATAGGTAATCAATTTTTGTAATATGTTGCCTATTCTCTACATTTGAATTTCGAATATTAAATGTTAATTACATATATATA
>CABFPE010000032.1:1292775-1347159 GCA_900660155.1 Hofstenia miamia | reverse complement strand
TATATATATATATATATATCCATTATCTATCAAGAAATTGGTTGAAAAAATGTGTCGAGGGAACAATACTTAAGTCGGATATCTACTTGAAATTAATTGCATTGTTCAATAGAAAACGGACTTCCAAAACGCGGTTGTTGAAGTTAGTGTCTCTACTTCAAAATAGGCAAACATTGTTTACATTCCAAAGCGCACCAGTAATAGAGCAGATGTTTCTTCTACTGTCCATCAAAATATAATTGCAGTTTGGAAATCGTTTCCACTCGGTTTTCCATCACATGATAATTTATCATCTGTCAAAAATGGAGTGTGGACAAAATTTTAACTCCGGTTTTCTACTTAAATCTACTGGAACACAATTTTACCTGTAGTTGTTGATTAGGGTGGTTCGTTTTTGAAGGGCAAAATCAAAATTTTGGAAATCAGTTTGTCTTCAGTGCGGAAATTTGTATAGATGCTTAAAAAATACTACATGGAAAATCGGGCATTTAGAGATTCCACAGACCAGATGAAATTTCCAAATATTGAAAAGTTAAATTTCAGAAATTTTTCTTATTTTCGAATTGTTTTGCTATTTTGTCATTATTTTATCTTTCTCCTTAGTCTTATACTGATTTATTACAGAGGTTTTCTTAAAATCACAACAATCCATAGGCGGATGCAGGGGGCGGCGCCCACTATAAATTAATAGTTCGTTAAAGTGGTACAAAAAATACAAACCAATTTTTGTACCCAATAGTTTGCATTAAATTTTTGTATTCAAATTCAATATGGGCACCCTCTCCAAAATTACAAGAAACACTGCTGTGACTTCGCAAAACTCAGCACAGTTTTTCGTAACTTTAAGATTTCATTGATTTAAGCAAAACATTTTTGAATTTTATCAAAATATTCAACAAAATTTGACGAGTATTCACACATTCATAATTTTATATTAATATTTTGTGCATAATCCTATGTCATTAAAAATACTCTAAAATTGTCTCATTTGTAGTGCACAATAAAATCCTATAATTTAAAATAATAATGTATTCAATTTAGTTAAAAATATTGCATAAAAATACCATTGTTACTAAAAATAATCCTATTTTGTTGAAAAATTACTTGCTTTGAAACCACAAGAAAGTTTGAAATTTTTTAATTTATATAAATATTAATATATATGCCTCCAATTGTTATTGTTAAACCCGGTAGTCTTGAACAGAGTGAGATTTTATGGTCCTACCAGTGGCGGAGCGTGGGCCACTTTGCCTAGTGTGCGGTCAGGGGCGTACGCAGGATTTTCTGACGGGGGACATCATCGTCATTACCTAATGTGGGCCGACGCACCGCGAAATTTTTTGAAAATATTGAGAAAATAGACCCTAAAAAATGCATTTCACGATCCTAGATTTTCAATTTTTTACGAAAAATGTTTTAATTTATCCAGTCAAAATCAAATTTAAAAACCTGATGGGGGGACATTCCTCCATGTCCCCCCTGCGTTCGCCACTGAATGTATGTACATGTAGAACTTGAAAAAGTTTCTCTATTTTGATTGATGTTTGCTTGGAGGGGAATTAATTGAGAGTGGTGAGATGTTTGATTTCTCACTCGAGGTGCGGTGATCATCAGTGCACGCCTCGAACCAATCAATAACGCTCGGTGACAATTGTAGGATGCAATTTCAACGATTACGCTTAATTTCGTAGTGTGCGTTAATATGAACGCACACCTTGCTCTTTTAATGTCTATTGAAGTGTGGATGTCGCAATACCCAGCCTATTGCGACATTCACGATTGAAGTAACTAGAACATTTTAATTTATTAGTGATGATTGCTAAACAAGATGATACATGTAAACTAGCAAATTAAACCAATTTATAGATTATGGATCAAAACAATCGAAATGCTTTAATTTTACCAAAATTGTAATTTAGACACAGGTTTTATAAGAAAGTACTGAAAACAATGCGTTATTAAAAATTAAAATGGCAACTCAATTCGATTGAGTATTTATATTTAATCACAAATTACTATTTATAAAAATAGTGTAAAAATCAGTTTGATGCAGTATTAAATTTACTCAGTTCCCAAATAAGCGATAGGAAAAAACGCTGTAAAATCATAAAAAAGAATGCGCCTCTGGGTCCTACTACAATATTTTAACAGTACAGCCCATCTGCAATGAGTGTATTTGCTAATGCATGCAAGCATCTGTTGAAGAATTCCGTTTTTGTAAATGTTATAGCCATTTAACGGACAAATATATCTCTAATTTGAAAATTTATACTGCAAGTGAAATTAAAATGAACAATTTAGGCTAGCAGAAAATGCTTTGTAGGAAATAATTATGGCATTCTTTTATCTAATGCGATCAAACCTGTTACCATAAATATTTAGCGTGTTGTAGTAACAAGCTATAAAGTATAAAGTTTTTATTTGAGTCTTCTCTAGACTGTGCATGTAGTTATTCAGATATCTACATCTAAATAAACCAAATCATTAATCCTATTTAAAACATTTGAATTACTAGATGAACTTTTCCAATGAATATATATCAATTTTGTATGCTGTAAACCAGTATTGAGTTAAATCGTTGAATGATCTTGCTTTATTTGATTTTGTGTAAAAACTACATTTAAAGTCTATTCTTAAAAATCAATATGTTTTTAATAGTAATATTTATTTTTAAAACCCTTGTATATACCGGTATAATCACTATACGAATAAAGTGATAAGCATTTATTAAGATTTTAAAAAGTTTTTTCTGGTTCAATGACTAAGCTTGGTTGTTGGGATTGATTGAGTTCTTTGGTAATTTAAATAGTTGATTTTTCTTGGTTTTGAATACATTTTTACATTTCTTTTAAAGTCTTTAATTAATTTTTCTTCTTTAAATTGAGGTGGTAATCCATTTCATAAGTCAATAAAAAAATTAGTAAATGAGTTCTTCATCATATTTTTCTTAAATTTAAGTTTTCTATATGAATTTGTTCTTAAATGTATTTTAGTTGGTATTTGTGTTTCTTGCCTTCAATTTGAAAATACTTCTAGAGATCTTAGTTTTTGTAGATATTCTAATGAAAATAAGTAGTTATTTTCTTTGATTGTAGCTTGATTTCTTCTTTCACAGATGGTATTGATACTCCAATTGAAAATTCTTTCTAGTTTGATCTTCATTCTTTTATTGAGAGTTGTTAATAAACAGGCTGAATATAAGTAATGAGGCAATATATATGATTTTATTAGAGTAATTTTCCAATTTATAGGTACGAATTTTTGAATTTTAGTTAGTGTTTTGATTCCTTGTATCATTTTCTGCATTATTTTATTGACTTCGATTTCAAATGTTAACTTATTGTCAAAGATTATTCCTAAGTATTTAATTTTTATATCTTCTTGTATAATTTTATTGTTTATTTCTAACATGAACTTTTCAGTCTTGTTATAATTATTTAACACCATAAATCTAGTCTTTTTAACATTTAATTTCATTTTATTTTTGTCAAAGTATAATATTGCAATTTGCAGTGCACTTAATAAATCACAATGGTTGGTTGAATACAGCAGGGTGCCATCAGCATATTAGACACATTTTATGTTTTCATTAAAATTGATGTCAACATAAAATTGAATTTTAATGGCCCCTTTATTAAGTATTAGTTTATTTGAGATTTCATTTACTTTTACGTATTGTTGTCTATTAGTTAAATATGAGGTTAATAACTTAGTTGCATATTCATTAGTTGTATATGTTTTAATTTTTTAAATAGTATTTTATGATCAATTGAATAAATGCTTTAGATAGATTTAATGATAAGACGTAAATACTATCTTTATGTGATTTCTCCAATCGTCTTAAACAAAAATTAATGCATTATTTGTAGACATATTTGTTGAATGGCAAATTTATGTCAATCATTTTATGGATATTCAAACTGCATATTACAAATGTTCACTAGCAGAAGTAATTTTGTATGCAATTAAAATTTTTATTTGTAATTACTGCTACTATGAAACATTTTGTAATTTCAAATTTGATAGATTACTTGTAAGTAAATGGAAATATCTCCTATTGATAAAGCAATGGTATCAAAAAATAATGTTGTTCTTTTTTGCCAATCCGAAGAAAAGGCAGAAAAAACAATGGAGGAATTGGGAAAAATAAAAGGCATTAATATAAAAAAATCGAATAAATTTTTGCCTAAGCTTAAGTTATCGAATATACCAATATATGAAGATGTTGAAGATATTAACAACTTCAAAATCAAACTTTAAGATTTTAATCCTATTCTAAAAAATGTTTGCACTGTTATTTTTTCAAACGTAAATAACCTCCAAAGATGTAAAGACGTGATCATCAAAGTTTCACCTAAACTAAGAAATACAATCATAAACAACAAATTTCGATGTGGTTTAAGTATCACTCATATAAGTGGTCATCACTACATACGAATGCGCCGTTCATGTGGAGGCTATGGTAATTCTACAAAGACTTGTAAATTTTGTTGCATGTATTGTACAGAAAATCACAATTATAAAAATTGTCCAAACACAGATACTAAGAGCACTCACAAATGCATTAATTGTTTAAGATCAAACATCAAAAACTCTCAAGTTCATAATGCATTTAGTCCACACTGCCCAATATACCAAATGCAAAAAAAATATTTTGTTTAAAAAAGCTTTATATGAATAATAATTCACGAATTCAATTAATGATTTAGAAAGCACATTACACTACAAAGTCCTAAATACGTTTACATTAATTTTCAATGTATTCGAAACAAATTTGAAAACTTACATGATCTAATGGAAAACTTCGATAATAATACAATTTTTGGAATCACAGAAACATGGTTGAAATACAATGATACAATACCAATTTTAAAAGATTTCAAAATATTCAGAAAAGATAGAAATCTAAGCAAATCTGACAAACTTAAAGGTGATGGGGTTTTATTATTAGTACCCAAGAAATTTTCGCCGAAACTAAGAATCGATATAAATAAAAGTAATCAAAATTTTGAAAGCTTATGGGTAGATCTAAAAATAAACCAAGAAATAATTTAGTCAATATTAGTTATTGTAATAGAAAACAAGCATTTATTAAATTTCAAGAAATTTTACACGACGAACTTTCCATGGTTTACAATGAAAGAAAGAAGATCATAATAATGGGAGATTATAACCAAAACTATTTAAATCAAAACGAATGTAAAAATATTCATGACCTAATAGATATTTTTTAAATGGACGGATTGAATAATACGACACCCATTCACATAAGCAGTAGAACATCATTAATTGATTACATAATTTGTTATTCTTCTGAAATATCGAATTGTGAAACATTTGTCTTAGATGGTCTATTGTCTGATCATTTAATTACTTGCAACATTTTTACCAAAAACGAAAGTAAATGTTTCTTGAAACAAAGCAATATTTTTATTCATTCAACTAAAGATTATCAGAGAAACAATTTATCGATAGTCTTGTTAAATCTAAACTGGACATGTTTCTATAATTTTCAATCAATTGATAAAAAGTTAGAATTTATAACAAAGAGTCTGGCTATGCTGTACGACAAACATTGTCCAATAACTAACTTAAGAAACAAGATCAAACTAAATTTGTAAAGTGGAAGCTATGGATTTCCAAAGAAACTAAACAGTTAAAGAAAAGCATAAGCTTTGTGCAAACTATTGTAAAAGTAGATGTCCGCAAAATCTCTATACAAGAAATTAAGAAATAGTTTATCTAATAAATTAAAAAAAGGGTTAATGAATTTTTGACACGATCTTTTAATGATGGAAAGAATGTAGCAAGAAAATGGTTATACATCAATAAATTTATCAAAGAAAAAAAGAACAATGATATCAAATGTCTAGTTAGCAATGAAGGAAACATCATTGAAAAAAGCATTTAAATTGAACACTTTGTGAAACTTAGTAAATTTCAAGATGAAGATTCTATAAAAGAAATTACTAAATTCAATTACCATCATAACATAAAATTGAATCATTCATCTTTTAAATTTAAATATGTTTCACTTCATGATTTTCGTAAATGCTCAAAAATGATAAAAACAAGTAAATCAAAAGGTCCAATTTACTATCCTCTATGGTTCATATAAGTTGCTCTATGTGTATTAGCAAGACCATTATGTGATCTCTTCAATGAATGTATTTATTATTCCTATTTCCCTAAACAATTAAAAATAGCTGAAGTTATTCCCATTTTTAAAAAGGGCAATAATGATAAAGCAGAGAATTACCGTCCAATATCTATTCTCTCAGGAATAAGCAAAATTTTTGAAAAACTCATATATCAACAATTAACGAGATCTATATTGAAGAGAATAAACTTTTAAGCAAACAGCAATTTGGTTTTAGAAAAGGATTATCAACAAATTATGCATTAATTGAAACAATAGATGACTGGCATAGAAAATTAGACAAAGATGAAAAAGTTTATATTGCTTCAATTGATATATCAAAGGCCTTTAATTCAATTAATCATGATTTACTAATTATAAAACTAAGAGAAATTTATAATTTTAGTGGTTCCTCAATCCAATTTCTGAAATCATATATATTTGATTGTTCACAATACGTAAAAGTAAACAATCTATCGTCAAAACAGATATTGATAAATAATTGAGTGCCACAAAGATCAGTTTTAGGACCACTATTATTCAATCTATATGTCAATGACATTCCTAACTTCCTTGAAGGCAAATGCATTCAATTTGCAGATGATACTCTATTATATACATCCAAAATATAGATTTTACAAGAATATATAATTAAAGTAAAGAATTTTTTTTGAACAGAATATTATGAAATTAAATATTGAGAAAACTACATTTATGATTATAAAGAATAAAAATGGAAAATGTGAACCATTAGAATCAATAGATGTTGAAAAAATATCATTTATGAAACTAAGAAAATTAAATATCTTGGTATTGAAATTGACAATGAACTTAAAATTATATATCAGATCAATGCAACTACGAAGAAAATGGCCTTTGGAGTTAAATTGCTAACTAAGATTCAACATAGATTACCAATGAAGTGGAGGATTGTATTACTAAGATCTCTTATATTGTCACATTTTTCATATTCTTCATTTTTATTTACCAATGTTACTAAGAAAATATTTAAAAAACTTAAAAAAGTTTATAATTGGGTATTTAATACAATCTGCAGTAAAAATGACCAAATTAAAAAAACTAGAAAAACATATCGAATCATTAGAATACTTATTAAAACTAAATTGCCTCTTACTATTTTGGAAAAGACCATCAGTAGAATTACAGAAAAATATACATAAATGAACTAAGACTTATCACAAAATCAAATTTAAAAAGAAAATCTTTGAAAAATCATTTACCAATTTTACAATTGATTTATGGAACAAAATCTATCAAGATATTAAAGAAGAACGAAATTTCAATAAATTTAAAAAATCAGTAAAAAATTTCTCTAAAACGAAGATCCAACTACTTTTCAAACTATAGGACAAAGTCCATAAACTAACAAAGCTATTGAACAATGAAAACCAACAATTTATATCCTCAAGGACAATAAAATTTTGAAACCAAGACTGAGTATTTTTTTAGAACCAAGTTAATTTCCATCTATTGCTTTAATTCTTTGTAAATGTTAATCACTTGATTTCCAAAAAACAAAAGAATTAAATAAATAAATCAAAAATATATAAAAATTAAGGAGAAATTTGAATTCACAATGTTAGGATAAACCTGCAAAAAATCAAAGCTATAGTGTTCATCACTGCAAACAAATTAAGTGTCCGGGTACTTATGCACAACACTGTATGTATGTATATATATATCGGCCAGAAATATTCTGTCTTCATATTGCAAACATCGATCTGCAGGCTTGCACACAAAAATAATGTAATTTTTAGGCAATATACCGCGGCATCATTGTTTTTTGGTATTGCTGAAATAGAGCAGTATCAGCATACCGCCGGGATCTAGAAAAAGTGTGACCACATTGTCGTGCAGAGCATCTATCAATAAATGTCTATGACAATCGTCTACGATAAAAGGTTAAAGACATTCAAATTGCAGTGTTTACATAATGTCACTTTGAACCTCAAAGCATTTAAAACAGTCTATCTACACTATAATTTTAAGCTATTTTAACATGCTGTAATTTAAATCTTTACAACAAGTATTTGAAAAATGCTAGCACTATATTTAGCAACTTAAAATTTTCGGAAGGAATTCAACTTAAATATTTTTTCTATAATTTTTTAATAATGGTCTCTAAAAGGTGAGAAGCATACATTTCATCCGAATTTCACGCTTTATAAGGTATTTGTATCTTCTATTAAAAAGTCTGAGGAACCTACAATTTACCTCCTATGAATGAGGTAATAAATGTATTTCGCCTGGGTGGTGTTCCTTTATCGAGGCAATAAAATGTCGTAAGAAGTTTTGGCGCAGAGAATTTTTAAGTAGACCAATTTAGGGCGGTAGAATATAATGCGTGGGGCAGGTGCCAACACATGGAAATGGGGCAGGACACAAATTCTGTGAGGTGGGCAGGGCAGTTCACAAAAATCTGCCCCACTTCCATCTCTGAATTGTACAGGTATCAGTTCAGGAATATTAATAATGCCAAGCCTGTCAAGAATTTTCTCAAAATCAAGAAAATATTTGTTGATTTTTTTCGAGTGCCGTAGATACATTTTGTGCTTTTCTAACACGTAGTTGATCCTTTCATGACATGAAGAGAATTCATTTTTCAAGCACTTCTTCCCCTGTAAAAATCGGCGTTGCACCCGACCTTTTGTGTATTTGGGTTGTAAACATGACGCCTTAAGTTAGTTTCTGCAAAAACCATAATACTTCACTGTGTCTCATAGTGTTGTATCTCCAGTTAAAACTGCGGTTACAGCTTTTTCAAGCTTAATTGTCCCACATCCATATGAACCGGGATCCGTTTTTTTCTTATATGTTCATGGAATCTAAAAACAAATATAAATTATCCTCTGTAGTGTCGGACGTTACGTAAAAAGCACACACAAAAATAGATATTTTTAGAAGTGCTGTCATATTCTGCCCAAAACAATTGGGTGTTTACATTATGTTGCTTTGAGTTCGCACATATGTATTGGTAATAGATGTCAATATTTCTTTCAGCGGCAACTATTTTTACCCAGGCAATTTTGCTCGCATAACGTGGTATTGGTGGGTCCGACGTTTCACTTAAAACTAATTTACTTATTATTAGAACTTAACAAGTAGTTAAAAGAAAAAGAAAAAAGCAAAAACTCGAATACTTATAGTAGGCATTAGATAGTGAAGAACGATTTATTTGAGAAATTCAGCATATAACACAATCTATAATAATAGTGTAAGGGAGAAACATCAAAATAACGTCGATTCAGTATTATCATACTTTTTCCATACTTTGATTACTCCAAAAAACCTTGCATTTCATACATCTGAAGGTAACATAATTCAGTAAAATTAGCACAAACAAATGCAGTTTTGATCTCTGCTTGAAAATTGATATCGGCTTTGCAAATTTCGTTAAACTTAAAGCATAAAGGTTCATGCTGTGGACAAAGATATGAAAAATGAGGCATACTTTTAAACATTAACACATTTACTGGTTTTAGGCTGACAAATATGGAATTTTTGACAGGATTATTATCACGCTTATGTTTCTGTTTGCACAGCGTATTTCTGCATAATCTGCTTGTAACCTTTAGAAGAATGATTTTATCGTCTGATCCATGTAAAAATACAATAATCTTATCATGTAAATATGATGAATTTATAAAAGTTCTTTCCTTAGCCAGATTTTCCTCAACAGAATCTCTAGGAAGAGAATTTCTACTACTAGAACATGTATAGTGATATAAAAACGTGTTCCCCAAATTTCTCAACAAAACACATGATCTTTTGGAAGTAGATTTCTGTAATAATTTAGGAGCTCGTGAAGTAGTTCTCTAAATAACTGAAACATTGGATGAATTATTTATTCTTCAAGGCTTTTCTCTATATACTGCAGCTATTTTCTGAGTGACCCAGTCATTTTTTCAATGTCTGTATAGCCTCTTCAAGCTTTATCTATAAAATTCGACCTGTAAATTGTTTTTATCAATGCTTCATGTGATCTAAAATTCCCACACTATTAATATCCGGAGACACTTCCAGTTGCACTTTTCCATATTCTTTGGCATAAAGAATTAAGAAAACCAAAAATTGAATAAATGTTAAATTTAAAAAAACATCAATTAATAATAAATGTAATTAAGAATAAATCGTTAAATCTATGCATCGACTCGAAACCCTCAATAAGCTAGAAGAGTTAGCTGATTTCATACCGATCCAACAATATAGACTAGATTTCAATTCATTCATAAAGTTCTAAATTTATTATTAAATTCTTATTTATAAACACCATTTGAGTATATATTTTCTTCATTAAATTTTGAGGGACTACGGTCATTCTCAATAATGCTTACTTCATAGTGTGGATATAGGCATAATATAGTCTCTTAAATAACTTTGCGCTTCCATCTTTGAGATACATGCTTGAACTCCTATAATCGGGGGTAGGGTCCGTATCGAGCACGAACAAGGGTGTACGGGAACGAGCTTCTTTACTATCGCCACGAGACGGCCATACAGGCTCTGAATATAGAATTATTACTTGTTGTTGGTGTTAGAGGATAAAAATTCTTAAAACCATTTCTTTGAAGTTTATAATTAATTAATATGAATTTTATATACAAGTTATATATATATATATATATGGATTGATTTTTTTTATCCTAATCCATGGGATTTCCACAGATCCAGTTTACTAAAAACAAGTCTTGGAAAAAGGAAATGAGTATAATATATAAAACAAAATTTGTAGGCTTAGCGGTTTCCCGTACCAGCTCTAAATACAATGCTATTTTCGGTAGTAGAAATCAAAATGAGTGAAATGGATACCTTGGACATTTACAACATAGCTTCATATGCAAAGATGATTTTGTTGGTGTTAATGTCAATATTAACGTCTATTGCATTCACTTAACCGCAATATTCTATTGTAATTGTAACAGTGTATTAGTTTTTATTTACTATATGTACAACAGTGCAATGGTATTTATTAATTTATTGCTTCAAATATGTATAATTTCCCTTGTTTAAGATACGACCTCGACCTGCCAACAAATATTTAAGGTTGTTGATAGCATATGAATGAAGATTTTCTACCTTCGACTACATCTATTATTCTTGCTGACCCTACTGTTGAGCTAAAATTGTGTCATTACACGAAATAATTCTGCCGCGCGATCCCTTACGAAAATTGACTTTGCGTGCTCTTAATAAATGGCATAAAAAATATTTTTAGCACTGCTCTAAATTAGCATGCGTTTTGATGCTGTTACGAAATCTTTCTGCATCGTGAAGCAGCACGCATTGTAGAGCTGCCTTTCTTCAAAGGAAATGTTTGTTAATTTTGGGGCAATTTGCACTTTATTCGCCCATATTATTCATGCATTCTCAAGAAAATATATGGGCGAATATAATTCCTCTCAATAAAGTATTATATGTTCCAGTTTTCTTAATTCTATGTTGATCTCAGGAATTGTTCTCATTAAAAATTACCATTTACATTGTAAAACATTTCTATACACAGTATAAACTAGATGGGTTCAGTGCATGCTATTTCAGCCATTTTATCATATCTAAGAACCATTGTCAATTTTCTGTTCAACATAATGCCTTACGTAATGCTCTGATCCAATAAGGAACCCAGATATATTTGTCCTTTCAAAGTTATGCTTACATTGGGAACTAGTTCTGGTGCTCTTTGAAAAATTAATTGTTTCACAGGCCATGCCTTTCCCGCTTTTGAGAAATTTAGGAGAAAATGTGAGAAATTTATGCCCACAACGTAAAATTAAGGTTCAATTTCATGTAGCATTTTACAATTTTTGGTATGGCATAACAGCTATTGATATCTGCTATAGAAGTTTTTCAATGAACTTGTTTTTATAAAGTTAAATAGCAAATATCTAAAAATAGCAGTGTCGATTACCTGTCTTTATCATTCATAAACATCCAACCTTTTTTTTCTAAAAACCATAAAAAAATCTATTAAATGCCCACGCAGTTAAGGTTAATGATAAATT
Source organism: Hofstenia miamia (assembly GCA_900660155.1). Taxonomy (NCBI): domain Eukaryota; kingdom Metazoa; phylum Xenacoelomorpha; order Acoela; family Hofsteniidae; genus Hofstenia; species Hofstenia miamia. The sequence goes on along the minus strand of CABFPE010000032.1, from coordinate 1,335,000 downwards.
TATCACAGAGTTCGTTTTTTAGATTTCAACAATTGAAAATAATTGAAATCTTTCAATACATATGCAGGATCTCAACATGACCCTATTCAACTTGGCTTTTTTGGCCTCCTCAGTCTGAGGAGGCAATTTGCTAACTCTGAATTATGATACTAAAACGAAACTTTGCACAAAGATTCTCCATATTAGCACTGTGCATTTACAATGTTCAGAAATGTAATGACATTATTATTTTTTACTATTCAAAAAATGAGCAGATAGAAAATACGCATTAATTGGAGAATTGAATGCTTTTATTAATCATTACATCGGTTCAATTGAGACGAATACACACCAATTTATGCATTAATTTTAATTGATTTGCAGACCTTGTAATTTCCATATTATTTTAATGTATTTTATGAAATGATGCAATCAAATTTCACTCTAGATTTCGAAGACAAGGAATCCATTCTCACCCTTTCTTATATATCCCTAACATCTGCAGTTGGTGTACCCTTAAACACATTGATTCTGTTGGTGTTCGTTTTATCAAAGGAATTTCGAAGAACGTTTAGTAATGTTACGTTTGCGAGTTTGGCTCTTTGCGACAATATAGTTCTTATGAAGACGTTCTATCTGCACACAATTGACCTTATTATATTTATTCCAACAGGAATGTTGGGAAATTTCTACTGTACCTTTGTAAACAGTGGATTCATTGAGCTTGCAATGGAACTTAATTCAATTCTGCATGTATTATTAATTACAGTAGACAGATATATATGCATTTTCTACCCAATATTTTATAATACACTCGTAAAGAAGAAGATTTGGAAAATAACAACAATAGCATTAGTGCAAATGCTAGGTTTTATGTTTTTGTCGTTGGAACTCTCATTTGAGACATATGATGAAGAAATTAATGGTTGCTTGTATAGTGTACATCGAAAGTTAAAATCCAAAAACTTAGTGTTATTATGGATCTCTAGCATAACGTGCTTACCTGCGATAGCGGTAATATACATATTGTATGTCAAGATTATCTGGTACTTTATTTTTAAAAAATCAATATCAAAAAAATGCAATACAAGCAAGAAAAATACACGAATGTCCTTTGCTATTGTTTTTACAGTAACTGTATTAAGTTTGCCAGATATTTTCTACGTTTTCTTGTTTGAATTAAATGATAATTATAACCTGGGTTGGAACATATCATATGATTTATTGCCTGGAATTATTGTTAGGCACTTAATATACTTTTCGTCTGCATTAAACCCGCTGATATATACTCTACAAAGTAGTCACTTCAAAAAGGAAGCAAGGAAAATATTTTTTGGAAAAAAAGTATTTCCAAAGTAAATTCAATCTCGATCAACGCTTTCAAAGTGATATATTTGCGGTTAATTCAATGTACTATATCTCATAATGTCATTGCTTTATGCTATGCTTTTGTAATTTTTCTCAAAAAAATTGTTCGTTTTTGTATTGAAATCTAATGATGATAAAATGATTTTTCAACAAAGATTGATTTATTACTTTTACTTTTAATGTGAAATTTCAACAACACCAAGTTAATTTTATTGTGGAAGTTAATTTGGCATTAGTTGATAAAGGTTTTGAAAAAATGATTCGCAGAACTGTTTCTCCCTAACGCTTCCAATTTCGTCTATCACTGAATAAATCATCATTTGATAATTGATAACGAAAACCTATTATATTAATTCCTATGGAAATGTCCTCAGCAAGAATATGAAATTTCTGCTATTGGAACTTGAATTCAATGCCGTTGCTTACATGGAGATTCATGAATTTCAGTGTTTTCTTTCACAGTGCATTGTGGTCTATATCCAGATTGGTGTTATGAGTGAATTGTCAACGGCCAACTAAGGTCAAACCACCACGGCCAAAATCCCAGCTAAGATTCTTTTCTGAACATTAAGATGAACAATATATTTCCATGATTTTTATTTTGATTTTTTTGTTTTTAAAACTTAGTCGCTTTGACGCATTTCTTTAATTGTTTGAACTATGACAAATACCTTAATCATTCCATTGAAAATTGTAGTATTTCACTTTATAGTAGTAGAAGACGCCGACTACAGCAAAAAAGCGGCCGTTAGCTGCTACGGCTAAAGCATAACGGCCGGCTAAGGTCAAAATTGATTTTCCCGCAAAACACCATTGCGTTTTAGTGAAGACCTATTGTATACTATTTGAATAATAAATGTTATGTTTTAGTACTTCAAATTTACCAACAATCTGTTATAATTTTCTAAATACAAAACAGTCAGATTCAGTCGTGTTAACACACATGCATTCACAATTTTGGCAATAAAATCACGTTTCAACATGATGACTGATCAATCAAACGAACAAATTTTCATCAACAACATTGAATGTATTTACAGCGAATGCGAAAAAAAGTCGAAAGGAATAAAGTGGGTAAAAATTGTGTTTGCCGGGGAATCGAATGTCGGAAAAACTTCTATTATAAAGGCATTTTGCGACGCTCCATATAAAGCAGATTACATTCCGACGGTAGGTGCCGATTACGGTTTCAAACTTTTAAAGTTCGATGGTGAAGAGTTGCGAATAAATATATGGGATCTCTCAGGATCTCAATGCTATCGCGATACTCGCAACGAACTCTATGAAGATGCCGATTTATGTCTATTAGTGTTTGATGTCACAAACGAATCTTCGTTTTCGAATCTTGCAAAGTGGGTCAAGGAAACAAAAAAGTTTGTTTCATATCGTAAAGTATTTTCTTTAAAATATAAAGTATCTATATACATGTAAGTGTGCTGTATATATATATACAGGTATATATATATATATTTATTGTTTTTTATTTTTTGGAAAATATATTGTTAGAAGTTTACATATTTTCCCGTTTGGTAGCAAGTATTATATAAGTTGTATGTTTGTACCAGTCTCAGAATTTTCATTTTTTGAAGAAATTTTTTCAAGTTTCTGCTTGCAAACTTACAAATTATTGAAATGTAATACATATTACATACGCTTTTAAAAAATCGTAGAAACGAAATACTCTTGCTTTTTTCGACTCGAACGTTGGATTTTCTCTCTATTATAAAAAATGCCGCTATTGTGATAAGTATTTGAACACCTCCAGCAAAAGCAAATGGCATAATGTATCCTCCAAAATTGTATATAAAACTTCCAACAGGTGGCCCCATAACTGTGCCAACCTAAAACAGTTTAGTATAAAATTGAATCCAAGTTAAATATACTAAGGTAATATTTTTTTCAATATTTGCATTCTCTTATTCACAAATAGGCCTAGTTTTAAAAACAACCACATACATAAATATTTGCTTATTAAAGTTAAATTTTTTTGTTGTTTTCAAAACTAGTCATACATAAAATATATTGTTTCTTCCGAATCGTTGAACTGCAGTTTACTTCAATTAGCTTGTTTGATCGATTACATCTTGGGGGAATATGGAAGTTTATTGGGTACTGACAATTTTGTTCTGCTGTCCAAATACTATTTTGATAGTTTATAAGCTGAACTTCATATTTAATGGAAGATTTATTAGTGCGACCATTTGTAATGATTTTTTCAGCTCGCTTATACATCCTCTGTATATGTATACCTGTGTTTAAGTGGGTCTTTCAACGAAGAAGGGAGCAGAATACAAGTCAAATACAGATACTATACTGCACTGGAATATAGATCTTAGTGCTTTTTCCGGACATTCTTTTTTGAAATTCATTTTTCGTAAAAATGATTCTATCATAAATAGTGTTCGTAAATTCGGTAATTCAAAGGTATATACAACAGCCAAAATTCTCAAACAATGTTTACTGTTTTGTCGTCTGCGGCTGGTAAAATTGAAAATTGCAGTGTTTTACCTGGGTCAAAGAAGGCTATCTATAAAAAATAAATTTTCTTAATGAATCAACAAAAAAACATAACAAATCACTATAATAATTAAGGAAGAATATACGAGCATATGCACAGATTATGTTATTGCAGATGTAACATATATCGGAGTTATAGGTTTACTAGAGGAGAGTAGGAGAGGTATGTGTGAAAGTTTTTTAAATTTAGATAAACAGGATAATCAATTCGGAGAAAATACTAGAATGTTTAACTGAAAGTGAAAGATTCGAATGGTGACAGGGAAAAATTTAAGAAAAATTTCTCTGATTAAAAATATTTTAAGCGGAAATACATTAGCTCTTCTGGAAGCATTAAAGGCGTTGTTAAAAAAAACTTGACAGGCTTGCCGTTATATGGGTTTTTCCACACCATAACCAACGCAAAAGTGTAATACATATATTCGTAAGATATCCACTAAAAACAGGGCTGTGTTAACCCAAGGGCTAACCTGGGCACTAGCCCAAGGGCCCGCACTGAGTGGGGGGCCGCAAAAGAACAGAAGAAGTATAGAGCTATAATTAATACATAATACATACATAATACAAAACACAGCCAATTGAATGTTCCTCTTTTTTTTAAAAAATTGTCCTTTTTATTTTGAACTGAGTCATTTAAAAAGCAGTGGACTTTTGAAAGTATATAAAAATATTTATAAGTTAGTTTATCCACTATATTTTATTCCTCTATTTTATTTGTGTGCCCATGCCTATAGATAATGTATACAAGATTATTTATATTTATTTAACAATGTTTTGATATTTTAGACACAAGTCAGGTGCTGAAAAACGTCGAAAGGAAAAGGAGAATCATTTAAATCTTTATCTGATTTTGGAGAAAACACTCAGAGTGGATAATTTTTTGATTAATATGAAAGATGCTGCCCCATCAATTCCAGAAGCTCATAATTCCATTGATTTAATTACTTCATATCAAACTATGATACCAATTTCTTGTGAGGAAACCGAAGATTTCAGCATACTGAATATCTCAAATGTGCAATCTCCAGTAGATATTTACAACCCAGGAACTGATGCTGATAACTGGAAGCAATCAAAGGAACTACAGGATTACTAGTTAACACATGACATTAACCTTTGTAGACATTGAAATGGAGATTATGCTGCATCGAAAAGAGACAATTCTTCTTCAACTACTGGCAAGACAAATACAAGATATTTTAATAACAGTGGTTTTGAAAAAGTAATTCAAAATAGAGAATCTATTTTATGAGAATGGTTACTGTATTCTCCTTCCACAGGTAAAATTTTTTGCTTAGGCTGTAAGTTGTTTTGTAAAATGGATTCTCCTTTTTCTTGCAGTGGGTTTTCTGATTGGAAAAGATTGCATTTATCCCTAAACCAACATGAAAATAGCAATGAACACCGAATATGCATGTTAACATTTGTATCTTGGAGCAAAGCAATGAACCAAATAGATTCAACTTTAATACATGAAATAGAAAAACAGCAATAATATATTGGGTTCAGATTTTTGGAAGAATTGTTGCAGTTATTAAGCATTTGGCTTCACGTGGAAAACCATTTAGAGGTTCAGCACTAAATATTTTGCTGATGTCCATAATGGTGACTTTCTAGGTTTGTTAGAACTAATTAGTGAATTTGATCCATTTCTAAAGCAACACATTTCTGACTATGTTAATAAAAGTAGAGGCAATGTTTCTTACTTATCTTTTACAATTTGTTATGAACTAATTATATTTATGAGAATGCAAGTCAAGAACAAAATTGTAACAGATATCAATGTTGCCAAATATTATTCCATTCGTTTCAAATCTACACCTGATAACTCACATATTGATCAATTGACATTTGTTTTAGAAGGTAAAATAAAAGAAAGTTTTATTAAGTTTCTTCCTCTTGGTGCGCATGATGGTGAAACTTTAGCTGATGTCGTGTTCAATGTATTAAGAGACAATGCTGCTAACATGGCCGGTTGTTACCAAGCTCTTCAGGCTCGTATTTTGGAAAAGAACAACTTTGCTTTCTATATACCATGTGCAACCCATTCATTAAATTTGGTTGGACAAAGATAAGCAGAATCATGTTCTCAAGCAACACAATTTTTCTCTCTTGTACCACGAGTGTATGTTTTCTTCGAATCCTCAACAAAATGGTGGAATTTTTTGAAAGGAAAAACATCCATTAATTTACAGTCACTTTCTTAGACACGTTGGCCATGTAATAGCCGATGCCGTAAAAGCATTGTTTTTCAATTATGACAGCATTATTTCATTTCTTTTTTGAGACAGAAGAAAACACCTTTGAAAAACCTGAAACAAGACAAGATGCATCAAACAAAGCTAAAGAGCTTTGCCATTTAGAGTTTTTCTGTTTACTTCATTTTTTGGTATGACATACTATTAAGAATGAATCAATCTTCAATAATGTTGTAAGGCCCAGCAATGTCTCTTTCCAATGCTGTATCTGTATATAAGTCGTTGTATAATTATTTATAAGTATTAATTTATAAACTTGATTATTATGAAGAGAAAGCACAAGTGAGAATATATTGTGAAAAACAATTCGTTCAACAAAGGACTGCTAGACGTGGTAGGAAAATTTCATTTTTTGATGGTCCAGCAGAGGATGTCAATACAGAACTGAGTCCTCGTGAAAAATTTTGAATCAATACATTCTTAACAATATTAGATTGCCTGGAACTCTTTATTATTATATAATCTTAATGATAAATTTGGATTCTTTCAACAGCTACCCTCACTATCACCAAAAGAAATAGAACAACCATGTGCGTTACTTGGAGATACATACAACAACGGTGTGTGTAAATTGGATATTACAAATGAAGTAAAACATTTTCGAACATACATAGCTGAGGATCCATCAATAAAAACTAATACAAGTATTTCTAATATTCACCAATTTCTTCATCACAAAGAAGCCAATACGTTATTCCCAAATATTGATATAATATTTCGAATATACTTGTCCATGATGATCAAAAATTGTAGTACAGGGCGCTCATTTAGTAAGCTTAAGTTTGTGAAAAATGATCTGAGAAGCTTTATGTCAGAAGACAGGCAAAACAGCTTAACTATAATATCTATTGAAAACGATATCTTGGAAAAAATAGACTCCTCTGAGACAACAAGAGATTCCGCAATTTCCAAAACAAGAAAGCAATTTTTTTATTAGAAAACTTACAAATTTCGTTTGTTTTATTATGATTTTATTAAATTGTTAGTGTTATGAGTCTTTTATTAAAACCTTAAATGTCCGTTTTTGAAAAGTTGTTAAAAGGGCCCTTAATAAATAAAATGTCCAGGGGCCCAGTGTTTGTTTTCACGGCCCTGACTAAAAAAGAAGTTCATAAGGCTAGAAAATGCTTAAAATGCATCTTCCATCAAATGTTTTAAAGAAGAAAATTTAGCTGTTCAATTAGAGTACTGCGAGAGTGGGATCGAAAAATAAAACACGGGATGGCACTCAGACTTGTCAACGAGCCGAGCTTGAGGGGAGTATTGGATATATAACGAGCCTAAAACGAGCCGTTTTTAAGAACAGCAAATTTATAGTAGTGTTTTTAAATTTGATTATGCAGGTTTTTCTCATTTTTTTCATTCAATATGCCTTACTTATAATTTAATTTTAGAAATGTTTATTAAATAATGGGAAGAGCCATATAAACAATTCGGAGAGCACAACAATTTTAAAAAAATATCGAGCTGAAACAAGCCTCATTGAAAGATTTTATTNGGGGAGTATTGGATATATAACGAGCCTAAAACGAGCCGTTTTTAAGAACAGCAAATTTATAGTAGTGTTTTTAAATTTGATTATGCAGGTTTTTCTCATTTTTTTCATTCAATATGCCTTACTTATAATTTAATTTTAGAAATGTTTATTAAATAATGGGAAGAGCCATATAAACAATTCGGAGAGCACCCTCATTGAAAAATTTTATTGGCGAGCCGAGCCGAACTTACTCAAAATTAAAACGAGCCGAGCAGAGCTCAGAAATTTCGGCTCGTTAACAAGTCTGATGGGATGGGACTAAGGCAAATTTGATTTAATGTTTGCTTTTCAATTTTAGTTCATTTAATAATGACTGCGAGATCAGAAATACATGTATTTATACGGAACTAACAACAGCAGGAGCGAGGCAAAATTTTAAAAGACTGGTTCGAGAGAAAAAATTTGACCATGGAGTGTGACCAAAAATCAGGCTTGTCCATTGGATTTAGAATATAATTGAATTGGAATACGTTGGAAAACCAAAATTAACTATTCATTGGATTCCAATTGGATTTTCATTGGAATAATTTTTTCAAAAATTTCCAAAATACTACAGTTGTTTTTATAATACAATTTTCTTAGTAATTCCGCAATTTATTAAAAAATGCTTTTGATATAGGTCGAATAGTACTCTGAATGTAATACGCAATATAGACTTTTAAGTATGTGAACATAATATTAGATGTCCATAAATAAGTACGTTTTGCATTTTATTTGATTAGAATACAATAATGCCTGGAAAATTCGAGAAATTTGTATTTACAGTATCATTCACGTGTTTGTATTTCAAGTGGGCGTCATATGATAAATAAATTTCTTATATCTATTGGTTGCATGTCTATTTATGTCCTTTAATAAAGCCTGCATCGCAATTTTGTCATGATATCATATTCATATTTGTGGTCTCACATTAGACAGCATGAAAATGGATGTTTGTCCATTTTATGGCAATATACTATCAGTAGTTGTAGTATATTCTGTATGCAAAAGCCCGATAAACTATACTTTACTTTTCCATTTTCTTTAAGAATTCTCCTTTTCCTTCTAATATGAAAAACGGTGATTTTCTCAGAAGAATTTAAAATTATTGATAACAATTAATAGGTGCTTAGACAAGTACTCTTTTGTCATGCTTATACGTTTTTGAGTTAGAATGCCACAATATTTGTTGAAGGATCTCTCTACCCTATCAATCTTAAGGAAGAGCCTTGTGGCAGCACAATGTATTGATTACACTCCCAGAGGTCTCTTACTAACATAGCAATGAATCCTGCAAATCTCCTAATAGAATAGCCGTGAAAATAAAATATGAACTGCTGTATTTTATCTTTACTGCACATTATACTTTTCAGATGGGCAAAGTGTAGGTGTGCGAAATTGTAATTCCATTTGAACTAGAAGCTAGTTCAGGAGCTGTATCTGAAACTTGTATGGTTAAATAAGATCTTGCTTCTTATCTAATTTCTTTGGAAGTTGAATTCTTCTAATATAATAGGAGATCTAATGTTTTATCATAATGAAATTCCCGGGGCATCTTGCATCTTGTATTCTGAGTGGGAGCAAGATGGTATATCGTTGGCGATCAAGCAGTTCTTAACTTCGAAGTTTGAAAAAAAACTATCAATTAATTGATTCATTTTCTGTGGGTTGAGTAGGTTTGAATTTTTGTGATGAGACCACTTTCTAATATGTTCCAGTTCTAAGAAATGCAATTATGCACATTGCTGAGTTTCAAAATTTGTAACACGTAGACAAACTAGTATTGCATGCAGCATTTTAAATTTTTGATCTCCCAGGGTTTTGAAGAATCTGTCACACTCCAAGTTCAAAAATTTCTTCTGATCACGCGGAATTCTAAAGTGCCGTCACATAGTTTTGTAATCAAATTAAAAAATTTCAACCCGATCGCAACTATGAGCTGTTGAATACTTACAACAAAAATGCTTAAGGCCATCTCAATGGCTTTACTTTCTATAGTTAAATTTCTTATTAAGCTAGGAATTAGAGAATATATTGTAAGAAAGAAGTTTGAAAATTTAAAATATGATTAAAAAATATATGTAAGTAAGGCTGATGAATAAATTTGTTATATTTTTACATTCGTAATATTTTCCAAGAATTTAGCATTTTCCTAATCGCTAAGATTTGATGTGTGTGGTTACGTCAGTTTTGCTTAGAAATAATATTATCTGTAAAAAGAAAATCATCAGGTACAAGTAAATAAAAACAATTATCAAATTTAAAAATAAAATATCATTTTTTTCCACCCAAGTGAGTTTTCATTTTTTTATAAAAAAGAAATGCTAATTACGTTGTTCAAAATGTGAGACAACCAAATGTTTACTGAAACTGTGCTATTGAAAATATCTTTAGCTTTTTTTAACTATGAAAAATAGTTACAACCAAAAAATAATGCAAAGTTTACTTATTTATCAATTTCAAATTCACACTTTATGCCTAAAATTCTTGAGCTGAAGAAATCAATTGTGCAAAAAACTCATAAAAAGTATTTTATAATAGCGATTTTTCGCAAAGAATGCTGTAAGGTCTCTTCAATATTAATAACTTATGAAATTTTGATCCCCCCCTAATCTCATGGCATAAATAGAAATAATACGCTTACAAATTTTTTAACCCTCATCCAGATGAGTTCTTAACATTACGCCATTCAGGTGAAAGAAATGTTTGTATAAATCTGATTTATTTAAAATCGATAGATTTCAATTATATTTGCAATTTCGATAAAAGTAAGCCAGACAGGGAGAAATAGAGGAGGCTAAGAGGGCTGGAGCCCTTCTAATAGTGGTGCTAAGGGGCTCAATAGGTGTTTATTATTACACCAAGTATTGATAAATTTAAAATTTAAGCATTGTATTGTAATATTCAGGTTGCATAGCATTACTGAAATATATTGTTTCAATTATGAAATAATGTTTAAATCTTCCCTTCAGTTATTAATAAAAAATGTATATTATGTTAACCCTCATCAGGACGTCTGTCAATATTTTGTTGACATCATGCTTATTTTTAACTTAACAGCGATGTCAATAATAGTGATTTTATGGAAGCATAAATATAATTATTTTATTCATACCTATATTAGAAAATTTGTTGAAATCTTCCAACTGGAAGAAAATAATATGTGTACTCTTTATTTCTGTTATGTTCTCTCCATGTGGCTTGTAATAATACATATAATATTATGAGGAATAAAAGAATCCCAATGTCATCTAGTATGCATCAGTCACATAGAAGTGTTTGATGTTGTTATGTCAGTGGTAAAATAGCTCACCCAATTTTTGATCAGTGTTCTCAGCATGAATCCTTGCTTCGCAATATTGTTTGTAAATCAAAATAATACACAGGGTGGTCTATATAGTCTTACGCTCTTTACTTGAATACTAGAGCTGTTTTTTTGAATGACTATATTTTTTCTGTATATTATTACGAATATAAATAAGATTTTTTAATTTCCCTGTATGTTTTCATTTCAAAGATCAATTATAAAGTAGACAGTGTATATTTTATAATAAATGCTTCTATATACGAGAATATATTTTTCATACATAAATATGTTTGAAAGGTCCTGTTAATTTACACATGTAATATTTTGATGTCAATAATCCCCCCCCCCTATCATACATTGGATACTAAAACGAAACTTTACAAAAATATTCTTCATATCCCTATTCGGTTTTGAGTTTGATCAACAGAATTAGTAAAAATTTGTTTCTTTACATTCATTTTTGTCGTATTATGACAAATTTGTTATATAATCAAATAATATAGTGTTAATATTTACCCCATATCCTCCTGAAAGCAAAGTTCCAAGTTGCATGGACCACTCAGGTTTTATTGGGACTACGATTCCATAAATTGAAGCCCATCCAAAACAAGCACCAATTCCAGAAACTGCTCTGCATCCTAAACTGCAAAGAGCGAATGTATATCCTTTTGGAGCCCATTCTAGCACTCCAAACAATATCATTGCAATTCCGGAAATGAATGGTCCAACGCAGAAAAAAAACCATAAATCTTTCTCTCTCATGTAGAAAATTAAGATAAGTGATGTAAGAAATGCTGCTGTATCGAACCCCGCTAGGACAATTCCTAAATTTATTTAATATTATAATATTATTTAATTGTCTATGGGTTCATCTCATATTTGCTACTTTGTACTCAAGAATGTCGCACTATATTGGATGCAGGAATGTAAATAGTACGAATTTAAATGGTCAAGGCTTAGCATGTACCTAAACTAATTTTTCTAAAAAGGTGCACTCTCCCCTCACGCCCATGTAAGTTATGAATAAATGCAAATCTAGAAAATTTCATAAAATGGTTTTATATAAATTACAAGTATAAAATTTAGACGTCTACAGTTGCCCTTTTCAGGTTAAATGGTACAGCTTGTGATTAAAAGATTTTCATCTTGATGAACATTAAGCAATTCATTTAAAAATTTTGTAATTTTCTATGAAATTGGATTTCAGGAAAAATCGGTATTTTTATCATTTTTCGGTTTACATTTCCTTTGAAGGCGAAAGGCTCACGTAATTGTACCATTAAGTTGCTAGCGATGGGATTTTACTATTCCAAATTACGTTGTAAAAAGCAGCTAAATCGGTGAATATTAAGTTAGCATTAGAAAAGTTCTGTACAATAAGAAAATTCAATGAATAAACAATACCTTGTCCGCAATGCCTTCCAAAATTGGCGTTTTATATTGAAGTTCCGAAATTTTTTAAGGATTTTTGTTTTATGCACAGTTGTCGTGTATACAAAAAACTAGTGTTGCAAAAACAATTTGAATATTTTTGAAATTAGAATAGTTGTCAATATGCTCAACAGCATACAAAACATAATCGAAATTTGAGATACGCATTTGTGAAATTCTTTTCCTAGTATCTTCGAAATAGATTTTGGTTGAATTTCTGTTGTCAGCACAAAGTTTTGCAGCATTTTTTTAGAGATTTTAACTGCAGATTCTGTCAGAAAAAAAAATTTTTTTAGCATAAGTATGCCATCTAAAAAGCAATTTTTCAAATGAATATTCGAATATATTTCAGAAACATTCCAGTACTATTTAAAAATTCTCTGAGATTGATGAAATATAGTTTGAAAAATTTCTAAAAAACTTAAAAGTAGCACAACTGTTAAAATGGAAAAGGCCTGGGCTTAAAAAGTTCATATATACTTGGGTTTGGATGCACTTGAACTTAGAACTTCAAACGAATTGACAACACTGATCGATACTTCTGCTCCATAGCTTTTATATACTAATGAAATTATTCAAATTAACACGATTTTTTCGTCTCTTAGCGTTAAATTTAGTACTAAGTTTTAAAAACTTGGAATTTTGAAGCTCATCGGCTTGCACAAAACTTTTGTGCCATGTAGCAAATTCTGCATCTAGAATCGGTTGCAGAATCTAAGAATAGTTCATTTGCTTAAAAATTCAAAATCACTTCAACAATCTTGTTTTGCCAGGTTAATTCAAATGATAAGCCTATTTAACCCTCAAGCTCTTTTTGGAGTCTTTGAGATCCCAGAGGAGGTTAAAATTAGAGTAACTTCTAATCTGTATACTTTTAATGCTGGTGTTTGGAGTGAATTATTATGCTTTCATTTGCCATGTTTTGAATGTCAAAAAGTATTTTTGTGGCTTATTCTATAGATTTAACACGTTAATATTCTATATAGAGCTTTTGGGGTCTTGAAGGCCCCATAATATTTTTAAACTAAAATATTTTCATTTTGCTTTAATACATATAATATTTTTGAATGCTAATTTTTACATACGTTTTGATTATTGATAAATTCTGACCTCAAATTTCTTATGTCATATGGCACTCCTTAAGTTAGTTTTTAAATCAACGAAATTTATTTGAAATTTAACAGCTACTTTTATGAGAATTTATGCAATGACAATATTATATATTGACTCTATCAAATGATTTTTGCATGCTTTGTATGTTTGTTTCCTTTAGAAATTTTGTAAACAAATGACATATATTGTGTGGGAATGGTAAACAATTGATAGCTAGACTTAATGTGTAGTACATATCCATTCGATTACGGTATTTGTAAGTCACAATGGGTATAGTTGCCAATAATATGAGCAACTACTAAGCAAAAATTACCTATTACTGTCTCTGATATGAGTTTTTCTTCAGCCATCAGTGGAAAGAATGGAGCCATCATTGAGACATTCAATCCCTCTGTAGCAAACAGCATCACGCCGATTATGTAGCCTAAAACGTCACGCATGCTTCCCAATTTCTTTAGATTACTAACTCAATTTATTTACTCAAAATATTTGTTAATGACGAAATGTTTTCACTCAGCTATGAACAGCACTATTAAATAATAAAATTGATGACCGTTAAGGAACAAGCTAAATCATTTTCCCTGATAAAATGTTGTTTGAATCGCATAGAAATGAGAATATAAGAAGCTATTTCCTGTAAATCTATCTTATTAGAATAGTTTATATTTTAAAATCTTACATCTCCTAACCCTTATCAACAGACTTGAAGTTGTGTGAATATTTGCAATCAACAACCAACACAACACAATAAACAACAGAGTAAAGAACTACACAATATATAAATATTAAACATTTATATATGCATAATGGCAATTAATATATAAGTCTGATATTATAAGTAGGGCGAACAGAAGTCAAAAAAGTCAAAATTGAAATAAAGGTCAATTTTGTTTAAATAGTTGGACATTTAATTGCTTTAATGTATATGCATACATATTTTTAAAATTGTAAGGTCAAAATAAAGTCAAAATTTTACAGCATTTGGAATTAGGTAAGAAAATTTTGAAATTTTCTTCGAGGTCAAATTTTTAGGTCAAATTTTTCTAAGAGAAAAAATATAAAATGATTTTCATAAAAAGCTCTTTAAAACCATGTAGTACAAAACTTAACATTTTTAATAGCAGAGTGTCTGCGAAAATTTATGCATTTTATATTTAAATTGTAAACAAAAGCTTAGAGGGGAGGAACCCTCTACTTATAAATCTATAACCTCATTTCCAATTCATTTAGCTTTTAAAAATATGAATTTCTTGGTTACAAAAACATGGGAAATATCACTGCAGAATTGTTAACTACTAAAATATAGATAAGTTAGAGCAAACATTTAATTACTGTTTTAATATTTTGCCAATGTTTATAAAAATGACATTACTAAGGGTGTCATTGTTGAGAGAGCAAAAACTGCTCTCAATTGGGCAATAATGCAAAAGTCAGTGCAAACCACAAAGTATTATGAATTTAATTGAACTTGTAAAATTCTTTGAGTTTGAATCAAACTTAATTTTGGATGCTTTGCTGAAAATTGAAAACTATATATTACATGACTTATTGAATAATCGGTTCATTAAATCTTACAGAATATGCATTGCTGGAAATAGCAAGTGTTCTCCTGCTTCCATGGAAAGGTTCTTCTCAATGTAAAAAACATGTTTAAGACAATAAAATAATGGGCAGTTCTGTATTGGTGCTTGTTACTACCTCGTTGATTATGTTAGGTATAAAATATACGAATTTTGCTAAACTAAAAAATCTTTAGGTCAATTTTTTAAGTAAAAAATTACGTTTATAAGTAAAAAATTTCAAAATTTTTGGGTAAAAATATTAAGTTTTTTATGTCAAAAAAATCGCCCTAATTATAAGGTAAGGTACATGATTTGTATTCGTAGGATAGCAATATAAAAAAGATTTAAATTTTACTAAATTCATTGTCATTTTTTATTCCAGATTTTTTAGTAGAATAATGTACATGATATACCTAATATACCTGAAGTTCAAGAATACAAAAATCTTATATCCACTGAAGTAACTTTCTTTCTAAAATTGTCCAGTACCAATATTAAGAAAGAAAAGGAATATGAAAGTATTTTCATAAAATTTAAAAATGCGTAATTCAGTAATACATTTAATTGACAAAAACAATGAATATATGTTTGTATTATTTCGAATGTTTCTATGAAGCTAGTATTTTCGATGATATTGTTTAAATTGATAAGATATGAAGCAATTTGCTATCCTTCAGAAAAACTATGATTTGCGAATTTGTGAAAAACATATATGGATAATATTTTATCAAGTAAATTTGAATGAAGACAATTCGCAAAGATTTGAATAGAAATCATCTTCCTCATCGACCACAACAATTTCCATTTATATTATAACATTTCTCAAAACGCAACTAGCACATTTGAGGAGCTTACACTATTCTAAAACTGAGAGATATAATTGGGCCTATGTTTTCAGGGTTGACAAATAATGAGATCTAACCAGCTCAAGTCCGTTGTCCATTAGTAGTTCAATGCTAAGTCTCCTTTTTATATACAAGCACGCATATTTGCCTGAAAATATAGTCCAAACATTTCATCTAGTCTTAATTTGCTATATACAGGCCCGCCTAAGCTCACAACTAAAACTGTTTTTGTGACCTAAGCTATTTTGTTTTCTGTAGATCAACCTGTCAACTAGCCGAGCTTGAGCAGAGTATTAGATATACAACGAGCCCAAAACGAGCCTTTTTAAGCAAAACAAATTTATAGTATTGCTTGTCAATTTGATTATGAGGAATTTTTCTTATTTTTTCTTCAATATGAGCCTTTCTTACAATCTCATATTAGAAATTATTATCAAATAATGGGAAGAGCTATGTAAAATTTTCTGAGAGCACAATGTTTTTAAAAAAATATCGTGCTGAAGTGAGCCTCATGAAATTGACAAAAACAATGAATATATGTTTGTATTATTTCGAATGTTTCTATGAAGCTAGTATTTTCGATGATATTGTTTAAATTGATAAGATATGAAGCAATTTGCTATCCTTCAGAAAAACTATGATTTGCGAATTTGTGAAAAACATATATGGATAATATTTTATCAAGTAAATTTGAATGAAGACAATTCGCAAAGATTTGAATAGAAATCATCTTCCTCATCGACCACAACAATTTCCATTTATATTATAACATTTCTCAAAACGCAACTAGCACATTTGAGGAGCTTACACTATTCTAAAACTGAGAGATATAATTGGGCCTATGTTTTCAGGGTTGACAAATAATGAGATCTAACCAGCTCAAGTCCGTTGTCCATTAGTAGTTCAATGCTAAGTCTCCTTTTTATATACAAGCACGCATATTTGCCTGAAAATATAGTCCAAACATTTCATCTAGTCTTAATTTGCTATATACAGGCCCGCCTAAGCTCACAACTAAAACTGTTTTTGTGATTGTATATTAACCCTGAATATGCGCAAAAAATTACTCTGTGTGTGACGAACGCAAAAATCTTCATTATTTTTCAAGAAATGTCCTATTTTTTAAAATCTTTCAAGTTCTGTCGATACCTAGTGCTTTGCAGATAGGGTGATCTAACACCTCATGGGAGGAGCAACTGACCTAAGCTATTTTGTTTTCTGTAGATCAACCTGTCAACTAGCCGAGCTTGAGCAGAGTATTAGATATACAACGAGCCCAAAACGAGCCTTTTTAAGCAAAACAAATTTATAGTATTGCTTGTCAATTTGATTATGAGGAATTTTTCTTATTTTTTCTTCAATATGAGCCTTTCTTACAATCTCATATTAGAAATTATTATCAAATAATGGGAAGAGCTATGTAAAATTTTCTGAGAGCACAATGTTTTTAAAAAAATATCGTGCTGAAGTGAGCCTCATAACAGATTTTATGTCGCGAGCCGAGCTTACTCAAATTTTAAACAAGCCGAGCTCATCAATTTTCACTAAGGGTGCTGTGCACAATGTCAAAGTTGACTTCATGCAAAGAAGCAGCTGAATGGTTCTCAACCTGCCACGGCTTTATAGATTGTTTTCAGATTTTACATAATTATCTTTATTAATTCGTGAATTATAGGATTTATAAAAACTACAGATTGTAAAAAATGTGTGTATTAACTTTTTAAAATTATGGAACTGCTAATTCTAAGTAGTCATACAATTCTAAAAATTGTAATCAAATTCAGACCCTATGTCCAAGCTTTTAAGTTAATTCAACCAAGTGTACAACAAATTTAGAAAATTAATTTTAAGCGTATTTTTCAAGAGTATTGTAAGTTAAAAATCATATTAATAACTTATCTAATGATGGGATTTTACATTGTATAAATATCGGAGTTTGTTAATAAGTTTGAGAATAATTAATATAATATATGGATCAGATTGATTTTTCATGAAAGGAAAGGTTTTAATTTTATGTTCCACATAACATGTTCTGTTGTGTACACAACAAACCACAAATTCCACACAACTCAACGTAACATGTTGTGTTGTGTGTGTGCACAACACAAAATCACACCCTGCTTATCAGGCATTATAATAATCGTTAGATCTATTTATCAATTTAGCTAATTTCATAATTTCCTTCATAAATTGTCCTTGTATTACACAACTGTATATACTTAAGCCTAATGCTTACGTATAAAACAACACAAGTTGTCGGACAACGTTTTGTTGACATCATATTATTAACCGTGTAGATCAACAAATCATTTTAAAAACCCTGTTTTATGAAGAATATATTCTCCTAAATAGAAATATTTATTATCCTACATACACTATAGCTACTGTGGCTTATAATTGATCATTGAAGTAAAAACTTACAAGGAATTTAATAAAATCATATTTAATAATTGTAGGTGCAATAAAACACAAAAAATGTATAGTCACTCAAAACAGCACCACTAATATTTAGAACAGGAGCGAACAGCAATATAAAGCACCCTCTGCATTATGTTGTGAAGCTAGGATTCATACTGAGAACACCAGTTTTGTGATTGATGAACATTGGGGTTGTAGAATTCTTTTCTCTATAAATTTGGTGGCAAAGGCAGCATTTCAAACAAAAACAACAACAACATGTATTTAAATTTTCACTGTATTGAGTTTACAAACATGATTAAGAATGTAAATGATGCAAAATCTTTCTCATATGAGTTTTGTTATCACAATAATTTTGTTTCTTGTTTATATTTATGAAAACTACATATAAATTGATACATATAATTGATATTATTTCCTACATTCATGTTCTTCAACTTCTTAAATAATGCATAATATTTTTAGTTTGTTCAATAACGATATTGAATAATTTAAGAATCCATTCTATTATACTTTGTTGACTTAAGTGTCTAGAAATATTAGATTTTCTTTGCCAAAATATAATATTTAATGTTTTGAATGATTTTTAGATGGTTTTACACATTATATTTCTTGGTTTTTATTACTAATAAACAAGATGAGTACAAGAAATGGAATAGAACAATTGATCGAAAAAGTGTTACCCTTCCTTCTATTGATATAAACTTTCCAATTTTGTGAATTGATCTTATACCACACGCCATTTTCTTTATGATATTGTTTATCACTTCTTTAAAATTCAATGTATTCTCAATTATTATTTCCAAATTTGGTAATTCTTGAATGGCGTTACTACTTATCTTAATATTTTCTAATGTTGATTTTTAACTTAAAATGTAATGGGCTCAGTACTGATAATTGCGGTATTGTATGGCTTAGATCTAATGAATTTGATATTTCCTCTTTGAATTTCACATACTTGTATCTATTCTTTAAATAACTATTTAATAATTCTCTTAAGAAATCACTAAAATTTGATTTCTCCGCGAGCGGTTGGTCCTGTTGAGCTCCGTCCTACGCTCACTCGGTAGTGAGAATTTCATAACGAGTGAGCGTAGCAGAATCACATCTGCTAAACTTCTAGCTCCCTTCAGCAATCTATCAAAGGAAGTGCTTTTAGCATTGCACAGCTTACTCCACACCGTTCTTGCACACAAAGAAAAGGAGGTTCCGCCGATCAAAATTCCAGAGAAAGATTAATTGACGCAAGTTTCACCGCCTAAAAACCGTCTCAACGTCACAAATTCATCCGCCTGTAATCAGCTTTTGTTTGAATGCTCTTTTAGTGCTTGACCAGCTGCAAAATCTGTAGTACCATCAGCCTTGAATTGCTTTTGTATAACTATGGTTCTTCCTCTGCTTACACCTTTCCCCTGGAACTCCATCTGTCCACCTGCACTTGAATCTGTATTGTGGACTTTTATAAATATGTTTAAAGTGTTAATTAACTTTTTAAATAAAATAGTTTACTCTGATTTGTGTTGCATTACATCATTTCTGCCAACGGTGACCAGTATTTTTTTAATGTTGTCTGACGGCGTGTGTTCTTTGATTGTCTTCTATGGTTGCTCCAGTATATAAATGTATGGCAACTGTGTCTTTCTTTAGTAGAGCGGGTGATTTAATTTTAAAAATGACGTTATTCTAGGAATCTCGGAAACCTGGATGTCAAACAAAGATTTTGATAGTTGTTGCTCATTCAATAAATCATTTTCTTTATTTAGAAAAGATGGCGAACTAATAATCTATTAGTCTCATTATTAATAACAAAAATTTTCAAACCTAAATTACGCGAAGATATAAAGTGTAGCGCGTAACAAGATTTGAAAGCTTGTGGGTAGAAATATCAATTCCTTTAAAAAATGCTACATGTAAAAAACAACTGATAAATGTTTCATATTCTCCGCACAAAAAATATTCAAATTATTTCATAGAGCAATTGGAAAATGAATTGGTTTTAGCTGATTCTGAAAATAAAACATTGCTTTAATGAGAGACTGCTACATTAATTATTTGGACCAAAAAGAACGAGATAAAGTTGACATTTTACTAAATATGTTTAATCTGAATATTGTTAATAAAATTACTCGGTCAAGGGTCACTGAAACGAGTAGCACGCTTATTGATTACTTCATAGTGTCAGATTATGACTTTTCAAAATTTACACATCTTACTTCTGAATGTCCGTTCTCCGATCATTGCATTACTTCTATTAGCTTTATAAAACCAGTAAATTCAATAGTTAAGAAATGCACCACAATTTGGAAAAGAAATAACTATGATGTTGAAAAACTAAAATTATCGCTGACTAGAAAATTGGCATGAAATGTATTATGCACAAAATACCAATTCTATTGCAATCTTTGAAAAACATCTTAACATTTTCTGTCCGGAAAAAAATCTTACTTAACAAAAATTTCAAAAGTTCTTCCTCTAAATATAACAAATCTAAACCTTGGTTAACTGATTTATGCAAAAAATTGATTATTGAAAAGAACAACGCCTTTCAGACTTTCTCATTGACAAAATCTAACGAAAAAAAAATTTTTACCTTATAAAAAAATGAAGAAATATATCAAATATTGAAAATCATAATTCTTTTAATAAAATGAATTCAAAAATTTACCAAACCAAAAGTCCAAATGGAAGCTCATTCATGAAATTACTAACACTGTAAAATCTAAATCTACAATCATTAAGGAAATTAAAGACTCAAGTGGGAACTCATTTACAAATGATTTTGATATTTCATTAAAGTTAGTTAAGTCTTTATATAAAGGTATAGAACTTATCTTGATTTTGGCATACGTATGATAGATTTTTTTATGCTTATGTTCCTCATTTTTCCAAGTGTTTTACAAATTATGATAATATTATTTTTGTCATTAAATTTCCATTGTTCTACACTCTGCTGTTTTTTTCTTAAATCATTAATGGAGTTCTCAACATTTTGAACAATTTTTTACATTCTTTTTCAATCAAAGTTCCATCATCAATTTTTAAATTATTGCTCCAAATTACCAAATTTGACCTAAATACTTTTGAATGGTGAAATTCTATTATTGTAGGAACAATATTAATACTCTATTGTTCATTTTCATACTAGCTTTTTAAGCATTTAATGAATTTGGATTTATGCCATAAACAATATCTTCAGATTTAAGTTTTAATGTATCTGATAATTTTAGTTTTTAATAAAGTCATTAAGATTAGAAAAATCTTTAAATAGCGGGTCTATTCTTCCATCCTCTATAAAAGCACTAGTCTTTAGAATTTCTCACTATTGCATATGATTGCTAATTAAGCAAAAAATACATCTTACTGTTTGACAATCTTCCACCAAGATATCAGAAAACAAAATTAGATTCTTCAAAAATCGGGTTCGTTCAGTTTCTACCTTTTTTCCCGGATAAAAAATGTGTATTATTACAGGCCACATGGACGAGAACATAGGAGAAATTTAGTGTTCACAGTGTTTGTCTTCCAGTTAGAAATTTTCAATTAATTTTCAGCAGACATTAACACCACTTTTAGAGCGACTGTAGATTTGAGAAACAGAAATGAAATGAAATGAAATGAAATATTTGTATTTAGAGTTGCTTTTTACAATATAAAATACTGTTTACAACTCTAAATAGCGTCAAACAATAGAAATAAAGGAACAAAACACATACAAAGATAATCATTTACAAAAATAATTACAATTACTAGCTTGGGCTATTGTGAATTTAGGTTAGATGCGGTCTATTGAATAATCACTATTATAAAATTTAAACCCCGCCATTTGTATTCAAGCCTTTCCTTTGTATAACTACAGAAGTATTTTTTAATTTCGTTTTTGAATACTCTTAATATATTTATTTGTTTTATAGATTTAGGTAAATTATTCCATATATTTATTGATGTGTTGAGAAATGAATTTTTCAATATTTTCTTGTTATTTGGAAGAGGCCTAATTTCTCGGGTTCTATGATTATGTCTAAGCAATATTTTAGAGGATAGAAAGTAAAATTTGTGGTATGAAACAATATTTTTTAATATTTTAAAAAAATGTAATTAATATATTTTTATAAATATTGCATTGTGGATTTAGAAAAGTTTTTGTTAATTTCTTGATTTCTGTATTTCTGTTATAAATATGATTAACTGCTATTTTTATAGCCCATTTTATTTGCACATTGAATTTATTCAAAAGTTGTTGATTTATGTCGGTATACAGTATGTTTCCATAATTAAAGTGGCTTAGTATTAGTGTGTGAATGAATTGAATTTTTGCTGTAGTAGGAAGCTGTTGTGATACATTGCTAAGAGCCTTTATTGAAGTGGCCATTTTCTTAATAAGACTAGGTATTTGTTTTGTAAAATTGAGTTTTAGATGGGTTTATTCTTAGTTTTAGTGAAGAAAAATATTGTGCAAGAAGAGTGCAATTTTCTTCGAGAACGTTATTATAGCAATTTCAGGAAACTTATGTGAACTAAATAGCATAACATCATTAGCATATTGTATAAAATTACGTTTGGTATGATTGCTCAAATCATTTACATATATATTGGATAGTAACGGTCCCAAATTTGTTGCTTGTGGAACACCATTTTTAATAAAAATCCAGTCAGAGAGAATTCCATTTAGTTTAACTTATTATTTGCGATTATGGAGATAACTGCTTATTAGGTCTGCACTTCTGTCTGAGAAGCCCAGAATTTATATTTTTTTATTAATATGTGGTGGTCGATAGAGTCAAATGCGTTTGATAAATCTAGGCATGCAACTGCTGAACACTGATTAATATTTATGCTATTTCTCCAATTTCGGTAGCTGTTAACAAGGCATCATTTGTAGAAATATATTTAGGAAAACCAAATTGATTTTGAGAGTACAGATTATGTTTGCATAAATGTTCGTTAATTTGATTGAAAAGAAGTCCTTAAAAAACTTACTAATTGCCGATGTAACAGAAATCGGTCTATAGTTCAAACAATCATTTGGGTCATCTTTTTTATATAATGGAGTAATATTTGCCAACTTTAATTGGTCAGAAAAAGTCGACTCTCTAATGCACGCGTTTATGATGTATGAAAGTGGCTCAGCTATTATATCTGGAGCAATTTTTGGAGATCAAGTTGGGATAATGGAGGGACCACTAGATTCTATTTTAAAGATTGAATAGATTTGATAATTTCAAACTTAGTCACGAATCTGAAAGAGAGGGCCGGGCTATAGGTTGAACTTGATTAATCTTAAAGGGAGTGTTTACTCAATCAAAATTGCCTAAATTGCAAAATACTTTATTAAATTTGTTACTCATGACCTTATTATTAGTGATTACCTTTCCTTTATAATATATTTTTTCGATTTTTTTCATTTTTTATTTGTTTCCTATTTAATATACTATTTATAAAGTCCCACCTACTTTTTTGAGAAGAGACGTTTTGATATTCAGAACAGCAATAATTGTTATTGGCTTTTCGTGTGTAAATATTGCACAAATTACGTGAACTTTTATAAGCATTATATTTGTTTGCAATTTCAGAATTTTTGTATTCCTTCCATTTAGATTATTTTTGTTCAATTAACTCTAAGCATTTTGTACCAATTCATGGCTTAGAAACTTTTTTAGACACATTATCAAATTTTTTCAGAGTAAAATTTTTTCCTTTCAGTGCAACAAATATCTAAATAAAATAAAAGAATTTTATTAAAGTTGCTAATCATTTCATTGGGTGTTTGTGAAGAGAAAATTCTTCTCCAATGTTCGGTTTTTAAGTTATTTATAATTCTTCTGATTTTACTCATATTTTTATCCAAGATTTAGTTGGGTTTTTAATTTTTCGCTTATTAGAATAAGTTATTATAAGGCAATGATCGGAGTAGGGAAATTCAGAGCAAATGTATTTATATAAAGATTCATTTTCTGAAACCATAAAATAATCAATCAAGGTTTGGCTATTTGCAGAAATTCTGGATGGAACGCATTGATTTATTAGTGAGATGTTGAAATTTGAAAGGAAATTTTGTAGCTTAGATTTTTCAGCTATATTTAAAAAGTTCAAATTCTAGTCGCCCATTAACATTATATTTATGTTATGACTTAATGCTGCGATGATTTCATTTTCGATTTGTGCAAAGAATTTTTCAAATGAGCTTTGTTTGGACAATATGATATATTCAGAAGCTGTCTGCTATTATAATTAAGCGGGTCTTGGATGTCAACCCAAAACTTTCATATGTGTTATTGGTTGAAATGTTTTTCTGAAGTTTAGCTTTTAATTTTTTATCAATTAGGAACATTACACCTCCTCCTTTTGTTTTATTGTAATGTAAAGTTTGGTTTCTATCTGTTCTGAATAGTTTAAATTTATGATCATCAATTGAGCAAGGAGAATTTTCATGATTATTTGTATACCATGTTTCAGATACACCAAGGACAAAATTTGAGCCAAGTTCTTGTACGAATTGTTTGTATTCATTATTTTTTGAAGAAAGGATTTGGAAGTTAATATGAATATATTTAGTCGAATTTATTGATTGTATTATATTAATGCTTTGCGTGTATTCGCCTACTTTGATTGGTCTGAAAGGACCAGGATTAGGTTCAATTCCGGCCATTATTAATAACTAATTTAAAAAGAGGAAATATTGTTTTGTCAATTTTTTATTTATTATACGAAATAGCTTAAACCGGTGATAAATGCTACGCCTGCCATTAATGTTGAGCTTTTTATTCAATAATGTTATAGTATTTTTAAAATTAAGGAAAATAAGAATAATTAAGAAAAATGTCCAAGGGAGTACTATTATAGGTTACGGTTAAAAAATGAAAAATTCGTCATGACCCAATTGTTAATATAATAAGAAAATTTTTTAATAACTTTTGATCGAGAAAATGTGATTACATGTCCAAGAGCCAATAGTTTATTTTTTACCACAAATTAAATATGCATAACTTAACTGCGCATGTTTTCTCCAATAAGAAGGGGATTTTGGATGGAAACCACTGCTGGCAGAAATGACAATGACTTGGCCAGCGCCATGACTGAGATTTTGAAAAGCATTCTAACAGACTTTACACATGTTACCGAGCTTCATACTTGGTTAGATGTGTGTCGCAAAATCGGACCAGCATTATGTCCATAGCTATTTTGAATTTTCTTTTTGACAATCCACATATAACAAAATTTACTATGAAATTCAGTAGCCCTCGACATAGTGCTGTTCAAGAAGTTGACAATCTCCATTCAAAAATTGAAAAGGCATTGGATTTTGCTGTCTTATTCTCTTTGTTTCATAAGAATTTTGCTAAAGGTAAATAGACACAATTTTTATAAGGTTAGGCAGATGAGAAAAGAGCATTTCCTCAAACCATCAGTTCAAAAAGGTGCCCCTTGCCAAAGTCAAATGTTTATAATTTAACAGCCAATCCACAATTGTTAAATTTTAGATTCATTTCAAACTGAAAAATTTTAAGAGGTTGACATTGCATCGAAGACTTCTGAAAAATGAATAATGAATGCTCCAATTTATAAACCACCTACCCTCAAGGCCCTTGGACAAGTTTTTAAAACGTTACCCTAAAACAAGATAAGATCACTCAGATCAATGTTAAAGTTCATCCGCTTCTTGGACAGGCAATATTATTCTGCTATTCTGTAATTTTTTGTGCCAAGTAATGTTTCTAAATTTCTGTGTGCACCCCATTTAAATTTCCATTGTTAGACAAAATCACCGTTAAGGTCATTTCAATTTTTACTTTAACTTCTGGGGATTTTCTTTTAAATTTGATTTTTCGTGTCATTAAAAATGATTGTGATATAAATCAAAGTATATTTCTGC
Source organism: Hofstenia miamia (assembly GCA_900660155.1). Classification (NCBI taxonomy): domain Eukaryota; kingdom Metazoa; phylum Xenacoelomorpha; order Acoela; family Hofsteniidae; genus Hofstenia; species Hofstenia miamia. The sequence continues at coordinate 1,308,816 of CABFPE010000032.1, read as the reverse complement.
TTAAACCAAAGTCATGAGAGGATGGAGATAGTGCAATTTTTAACAATAAATGTTAATAACTATGCCAAAGTTTTGAAAAAAATATTAAAAATCCATGTAAATTCTCGTTATATAATTATTTTTGAAATTAAGCAAATAATGATAAACAATGCAACATATATTTTTTTGTTTCACATTTTTTATTTTTAAAAACAGAACAATTCTCATCTTGATATATATATATATAAATATATCCCTCTAAATGTTTTTTAAAAACCTCAACTTAACCGTGTTTCCAAACATAAATCTTTGAAATTTCGCAGGGTAGTTTCTCTAATTAACCTACCACAATGGTAAGTTCGAGTGAATACTGCGGGAGCAATGGCCAAAAAATAAGGTTTTTGGGGAAAATGTGCGATTCCCGCTAAATGCCTTAGATATTTCGGACCGTTTCTCGTCAAACAAGGTTTTTGCATTTTCCATAGCAAAAAGCGGGAAATATAAATGTATATATATATAATTTTTGGTCGAGTTCAGTTCAAATAATTTCATCGGATATTTGTTTGTATTCATTGGATGACTAACTGCCTTAATCGGATCTTTTCATGACAAATTCTGATTTTTAAAAGCCTTAATTGGATCTTTCAATCTCAATATGGATTTCCTAATGCCATAACCGGATTTCTTGGTGCTCTATTGGGATATTTTGTTGGTAAATACTGTAGTTTTCTCAAAACTATTCAAAATGCACTTAGAACTTTGTATTTCTAGGCTAGCGATTAGTTGCACGTGTTTAGTTACAATTGCTACAACAATAATAAAGATTTTTTCTTCAAAAAAATCTATTAGGCTAGGGACACATTACTAAGAAATTTTAAGAAGTTGTATAATTATTACTTTAAAATTTGTATCCTAATATACTCTTAATGTGATTTTCAAAAAATTTACATTTATCAAAGTTCTTTATCTATTTAGGCAGTAGCAGTATCAATCAATGAGTTAGCGCAAGAAAATGTTTTAATCTGGAATTCTCTATGTGTATATATATTTTTTTCTTCCAAAATTGATATATTTTCTAAAACAGTTCTCGTGAAAATAATCCATACATACATTGACATCACTACGGGCGTGATAATCTCTACATTTTTTTAAAATAATATATATATATATATATATATATATATAAGGTTGTCCATATTTTGGTCATGTTTGGAAAATTGCATTTGAACAGCCTGATGTGGTGCGGCTTGCTTAAAAATCATTGTGCATATTTCATATTACACATAACAGATAAGCTAAAGTATTCATTCTTCAAATTGGGAATTTGAGTAAAGTTTGTGTTGATAACTAAAAGAACTTTGCTAATGGATGAAAGAGAAATAATCTTACGGCAAATGTGCAGAATAACGCTAGTTATTTCTAAATAAAATTGGCAATTCGCAAAAATCTAATACAAATTTAAACTGCTTGCTATTATTTCGAGCGAGCTTACTACATTTCTAATTATAAACATATTACACTATGGTAAAATTTCAAAAACTAGCTCAATTTTATAGTATGAAAATAAAAGATCAGATTCAATCTATAACCAAAATCTAGTTTGCCTTACAAAAATAATTTGAAAACAAAAACAATGAATGCCACTCTTTGCAAAATGACAAATTAATATAAAAACAAAGAGTTTTGATATTTGACTGGAATGCAGCGGCGAAGAGCAGAACAACACTGAACGCAACTCATGGCGAAATGATGGACCCTTCATAATTTATTGATCGTGAAAAAATCAATTAAAAAAATAGACGGATATAATCCATTTTCAAAAACAACATTTGTTTGATCAATAAATTATTTTACCACATTCTTTAATTGAAATGTTTAGATAATTTAAAGTGAATTCTTGAAGTTTGATGTTAAGGAATTCAATAATTAATCAAATATGTAAACATTTGAATCCTTAGATTTAAGTGAAACATCTTCATCAAATACTGATATGTTATTCTTCGGAAACATATTAGCTCCATCTTTAGTAAAGTTGAACTCTTTTGGAGGCTTATCCGCATAGACAAAATCATCATCGGACGAGTGCAGATTATACCTTTTGACTTTTTCTTGACTTTGATTGGTGTCAAATTGTCTGTTGCCGAATTTCGCTAAGGATTTCTTTTGGTTTTTAAAATCAAAAGAAACTATTTCTTTATGATGGACATGTTTTTTTTCACGAGGCTGAGACCAGTTAGCAGGTTGATACTCATCACAACTACTTTCTGAATCAGTGGTGAACTTAGTCTCATCAATATGAGGAATTAGATAATCTCGTTCGTATATATCTTCTCTTTTTGACTTTGAATACTTCGTTCTAATGAAGTCACTTTTCAATCTACTTTGCTTAATTGCATCATCTAAATATGTATTAGTTTTTAAGGGATAAAGTTCAACACTTGTTTTAGTTTTTGTGCGATTCAAACGCCGTCTGATCATTTCATTAGCCTTCAACCTTCCAACAGAATCTGGCGATAGACGTTTGTCATCCCATTTCCCCTTACCCAGGTCAGGAGATGTGGCAAAATTTTTTCTTTTAAAATATTCTTGCTGTCTACGAGAATACCGAGTATGTCTATATGAAGAATGCCGTTTAGAAACCGGTGAGTAACGACGATTGTCTTTTCCATATCTATTATGAGGAGTCCAGTTTCTTCTTTTAGTATGGGACGGCGAAAATCCCAGATCTTCGGGTGAAGAAAACTCCGTCCTATTAACCTTTTCTATTTTGCTATTCTCATCTTTTCTACGTCTCCAGTTCATTCTTGAAGAATTTTTTAATTTTGATTGTTGCTTATTAAAAGAAGAAACAACTTGTTGACTTAAAGAATTTATTAAATTCAAAGCTTCACTTTCCCTCGTTTGTATTAATGATCGTCTTTGGGCTTTTGCAAGCTCTAATTGTTCTAACAAGTGGGTTTTTTTACGCAATTTTTCCAATTTTTTCAAGCGCCGAAGTTTTTTGTTGTTGCTCCTTTCAAGAACTATTCTTTGTTGCCTTCTTTGTCTTTTTCTTAGCTCATGGACAAACTGCTTTTCACGAGCAGCCTGTTTCAATTGCTGAGAGCGTTTTTCTTTATCACGCTGCTCTCTTTCCTTCTCGAGTTGCTGTTCTTTGACCATGTCCTCTCTTTCTTTTTCTAATTTTTGCAGATCTTCTATTGTACCGCCTTTTGTAGCAATTTCACGGGCCAATAGATTACGGGTAGCGCGTTTTCGCACTGATGCATCTGTTAAATGTCTAGAACGGTCAAAATCAACTTTTATGGCAGAAGAATAAGCCGCATCATCTGGAGCCAAATAAATTAGTCTTTTTCCACGCAAGCCGTTCATTGCAGTAATGAATCCCAAATAATCATAATATTGGATGTAAACCTAAAATGTAATGATTAAACTACTATATTAAAAAGTTCAATAATAAAACTTGAAATTATGCATTTTTAATGAATAAACACGGAAAGTTCCAGTTATGCGTAAGACGCTCAAAACCAATCAAAGACTTAAAAAAAAGACTTGAAAAAAGCATTTAAAACTTCTGAAAACAATTGTTATACGACTTAACATATACAGTGCCACTCAAATGTCTGAGACTAAAGGTGTAATATCGATTTTTATTGCAGCAGGCATAAAACTAAGCAAAACATTCGATGAACAAATCTGTACGTTGCTAAAATATTTTATTAGATGGCAATTATAAGTTTTATAACGCATTTTCAATATTTTACATACATGGTCCTAACTTTCAGGAAGGTCTCTAGGACTTCAGGGCATTGATTTTACCAAGGATGCATAGTACTCTGCTGGGATATGTTGGATCGACACAAGCATTATTTTCTTCAAATTATTTTCTAATCTTAAAATGATGTGGGATTCATCTCAACAAGATTAATTTTCAAAAAAACTCCAACAGTTTTCAATAAAGTTCAAACCTGACGAGTTATCAAGCCGTTTTGATAACATTTGATATTGTTTAATTTACACCAGTTTTGAATTGCGGCAAGGAGCCCTTATTTTGTGGGAGGATAGTTCCTCTACCTTACAATGGCTAAGAGGGTGAGAAAGTGTATGTAGTAAGTAATTATCACGTAAGAAGCTAAAGGACATCTCTGCTAATGAGACTTGATTTTACATCTTTTGTCTGACTTTTGAGCGGCACAGTATGTATTGCCGTAAATCTTTTCCGCGCAAATAAAATATTGCAATTCTGTTTTTTCAATGAACTGCAATTGGTAAATCTGAATAATATTTGGAAAAATATGCACTAAGTAGCCTAAAACACCAAACGTAGCCAAATACATAAACTTATTAAGAAAATACTGTATATAAAATCTAAATCCTCCTCGTTTTTTTTCCCAAATTGCTTGAATTTATAGCTACTATTGATAAATATAGTGAAATTGAAGCATATTTAAGGAATATTTAACATCAAACAAATACCTATCTATGTATTGATTTTGAAGGGTCTGAATGAATTTTATAAATTGCTTTCCATTGGGACGAAAGTTAACCTTCGTTTTGGGGATAATTCAAATCCTGCGGATCAATTTCAGAATATACTTTGGTACATACGACGTACAGATTCTCTCTCAAATCTCGAATTATTCTCTGAGCATTAGAAGATGATAATTATTCCAGATCGTGTAAAAGGTCTAGGAAATTTTAAAATTTAAATGGTTTCTTTAAAAACTTTAAACTAATATAGCTATTCAAACTTTGTAAGATCCACTGGATAAAGAATGGCCTCCTCTTTCATTTTCAAAGTTAATTCGTGCGCCTGTGTCAACCTTACGATGCAATCGGAAATCTGAAATATTTGCAAGTACTTCAGCGACCTTTGTATAAATCTCCAACAATTTGTTCAAGGACTTCCACCAATAGTTGTGACCATATCTCGGGATTTCCAAAGTTCATTATCCGCTTGGATAACATTGTTTGAAAATTTGGAAAAACAGCTTGTCTTTTATAAAGGACATAGGCAGTTTAAGGTTAAGTCAAATTTATTGAAAGAATTCATTCAACACAATCGTTATACATTTTAGAAGTGAAAATAACTGGTGGGGCGTTACAAATCACAATGTATTTGCATTCATACCAATAAATTAATTGAAATGCTCAAACTTGGAGTTCAATTAGTCAGTAAATTTAACCAGGACATTATAGTTTATGAAGGTGTCAACCCTTCTGAATGATCACTCTCCTGATGTAGAGGAACAATTTGATTATTTAATTTCTGCCCACCTGTTTCAGACTATAAATATTTCAACAGATGTTTCTGGGAACCATTTTGGATCTTGTATTCACTTGCATGTAAGCAATCGATAAAAATGGCGCCTCGAATCATATACTGATAGATTTAAAAATAAGGCTTGCAGCTAAATTTCATCTTAAGACTTCAAGAAATAGTTGGAATACAGATATAATTGATAAATTTTATACATCATATGACTACTTAAAATATGTTATCGCTGTCCTAATAGATCTCCTCATATTTATCCATCTATTCAATAAATCATGCTTTGCTAAAAAAAATTGTAAAACATTCTTGCTATATAATCATTGTCAATGAACTCTGGATAAATACAGATCGACAATACTATTTATGTAAATAACATTACAAATATTTGGTCTCACATGCGTGTTATAAGCTTAGAAGTATGACATCAACTGAACTAGAACTACCTAATAAAATGCACTATATGGAAATAAATTGCTCAATGGATAATGATCATGCCACGATCTTCAATGACTTCTTAAGTTCTGTGTTCAGTGCCCTCATTCATAGTGATGAGAATTATGAAATCAATGCCTTCAATGAAATTGATATTTCTATGGACCCTGTTAATGACTTACTGCTCAATATTTGGTTCAGATGGGATTCCTAATATCTTTATGAAAACGTAGGGCGATGTACTTATACAGTAAGTTTACGTTCTTTTCACACATTACATTGATCTAGAGAAATTTCCTGATTATTCGAGAAACTCGATAATTGCTCCTATTTATAAATCTGGCGATAACCATAACTTTAAAAGTGACCGACTCATAAGCAATTTGTCAAAACTATTATTGGTGTTTGATAGGCGTAGTTACAAAAATCTTCGAATTTTGAATGTCTGTCTGTTTTCAGAAGAATTTCTCAAAAAGTAATGGATGGATTTTATGAAAAAAAAGTCTTGAGACAAATTTTCAGATGTATATGGATTGCCGTATGCTTGTATCCAACCTTAGCTATTTTCATTCGTCACTGGATGGTTTTGCTCTTGCTACCATTAATGTGTATTTTACAATGTGTACTGTAGAAATTTATTAATGAAAATGTAGTTTACCTCAAATGTTTGAAATTGTTCATTGAATGTAGAAAATTTGCCAAAACCTTCGCTGTCAGGAATTAAAGGATTCAAAATTGGCACATCGATTCGCCGTATTTTACCAAATGTACTAAACACTTGAACAATGGTGTCTTCATCTGGAAGCTTTGGATCAGAAATGCTTCTCCAATCTCTTTCCGGTGAAGATCGACGCTTAAATGAATGCTTCTCAGATTTCTCACAGCTAAACAATATACAATAAAATAAAATTATACAGCAGCTTAAAAGAATAAAATTCACTATAGAGGATAGCAGACTTTCACAAACACAATTAAAAGATACATCAATTAGGGTTACAATTAAGTTACTATCAATTTTTTCATACAAGAATAGAGTGCCAAGTATATCGCATCCAACAAAATTTCTTAATCAGTGTAACAAGTGATTGAATAACAAAAATTAACATTTCCATTATAAAGTTGAACTTAAATTTCAGGGCCATAGCCTGGAGTACGGCAATTGTTCTTTACAAAATAGTAAATTTGGGAAACAGATGGATAATTGAGACCACGCTGTAGACTGGCTCAAATTACAGGAATCTTAAATTATTTTGATGAATTTAAGTTCACATGTCGCTCTGTATTTGTTTAAGGCTCAAAGAAATTTAATCAAATTTTTTAGAATAATTTCAAATTTATTGCATTCGGGATTACAAAAATATAGGTAATCGATTTCACGAGACGATCGAAGCTGGTGGTGGCATAATTGGTTACTGTCAGTGTTGGGAAAAAATCCGATTTAAATTAAAAAATCAAAAAAATCGGATTTTTTGATTTAAATCGGATTTATTGATTTAAATCGGATTTTTTTACCTAAATTTCAATTTTACCCAGACAATCTTCCAAGGTAGCAAATATTAGAAATCCTTTTGATACTACTATTTATGAAATACGATAATTTCATCAATTTGAAATAAACTGAAGATAAAAAACATGCAAAACAACATTTCAGGGCTGACCAATTCATTCCAATATCAGGGCAATGACTTCAAAACAATTAGAATACACTGCTTGCATCTCTTTTAGTGTACTTGATATAAATCAATAATTTAACTAATAATGTGCTTTGATTTAAATCATGATTTAAATCCGATTTAAATCAATGATTTAAATCAAGTGATGTAAATCAACCAACACTGGTTACTGAATTTGAATATTGTAGATTTACATGAGTAATATATTTTGTGGGACTTTAGCCAAATATCTTTGACATAATGCAAACTACTAAAAGGAATTTGTAACTGGCCTTTGAACTTCATTTGTAGGCTTTTCCTTGTCAACGCGTAGAACCATCTTAACCTCACGATCTGCAACAAAATATTTACGACTGAACTCTTCATCATTCGCGTGCTCGCCAGTTCTAAATTTGTCCAAAACTCGTTGCTCGAACGGGCGCTTATCATTAAGATTTTGAGTAACTGGTTTTACTTCCTTTTCATTTAACGTCTTTCTCTTACTTCTGCGGAACAATCGCATTTTTTCCTAAATATATACTAGCATATCTTCAACATACAAAATAGTAAACTTACAATGTGAATTTGTGTGAACCAAGCAGACGGAATTCCCTTAATATGAACTGTATCAGGTCTTAAACCTGGCTTTGTCTCATCAGCACCTACTGCTCGGGCAAAATACTTATCCCAATCTAATCTTGTCGGACCCTCTTGTCTGGTTTCCGCTGCTCGAACCTAAACTTTACAACGTTAAATTAAACTATATGAAACTTAAAAATTATTCTAAATGTAAAAAATATTAAATAAAGTAGTCAAAACGAACGATATCTTTTCACCAAATGACGTAAGTAAAACTCTCTAAGCTTTCCATATTTATATCTCGCTCTCTGTACAAAGTTTGTGAAAGGCGCACTGTGTACGCCTTTATATATATATATATATATATGTATTCGAAAAACAGATTACAGCACATTACGGATGTACTAATAGAGCAAGCATGGGGAGAATTTGTTATATTTTCAAGAAAACAAGCTGCGGATTCTACAGAAAATACTAGCTCAATTGCTGAGTTTTTTTAGCCAACGAAACAGACTCAAATATTACAAAAGAGAAAACGTGCGATAAGTTTTTGCGCCTGTGCCAACCATTACCTCTGAATTTCTACGAACACAATCCCGCTAGGTGGGCTCTTGAAATACCAATGTGTTTAAAAACTTTATAGAACGAAATTGAGGTAATTTTGAGCGAGATAGTGAAGTTTATACTTAGAAAACGAAAACTATCAAAAAATAATGTAACAATTGGCTGGACTAATGCTGTAGCAATGACAAACACGTATGTTTTGCTAGATGTATAGTCGGAAAAAACAAGTTCCAATATTCTGAAAGAGCTACATTGTAGAGGGCGAGACAGCAATGGATATCACGATTCTCATCGAAAATGGTAATCAAGACCTCTGTACCAAGAAAATCTAGACGGTCGGAATAAATTGCAAACAATGCACCAGCATATCAGAAGTAATTGCGATTAATTCCTAGGAAATTACGGCGAGACGCCAACAATATTATTCTAGTGATTAAAAAGAGTATGCAACTATATATTCCTCGCAATCACGCAAACGAAAATCGAGATGGTAATTGTATCGCAGTTTGCTGATCCTCGTTGGAACACTACAGTGGAAAACATAAAAAAATAAAAGTTGTTTGAAATTGATGATCGTAAAAACTACACATGAAGATGTCTGTCTTAATACAAGCAATCACTATATGGCCCAATCAGATACCTAAAATTGGAGTCAATTGTATTCCTATTTCCTCTCAATTGCTGCTGATTCTTTAGAATTTAGTATTGAATTGTTTTCATGGTTTAAAAATTATATCAATAATGGCCTTATTGCGGGCCAGTAGGAATAGTTTTCCACGGAATATAAGGAAAAGCAACTATATGCAAAACTTTCTAAATTCCAAATTGGTGAGTAATTTGCGAAAAGATATGTCGATTTGGTTATGTCATAAACCATAAGCAGATTCACAGCTCAACGTATAAGATTAAGCCTTTCTCTTCCTGAAAAAGTACTATTTGTTAGGTAAAATGTATATGTATATAAATGGCTAAAAGAATACATGCATAACTGGAGTCAACAAATATGGTACGAGGGAACAAAATTTACAAAAGGAATTAATATGTTGCTTGGAGTGCCTCAGGGAGGCCCTCATAGCGGAATGCTTTTCACTGATATTAATCTTAACTAAAGTGATATATCGAAATACTCTGATGATACAAAGATTAGCTGCAAAATTGTAAGTTGACGATTTTGAGTTTTACCAAAGAAGTACAAATTTATTAGTTAAGGCATCAGGAAAATAAAATTGAAAAATGAATGTATCGAAAACAGCTGAGCTTGCTATAGCATATCCAAACATTAGAAAACACCCCCCATTAAAGAGATTATAAACTACAACACAACAATTGGTCGAGTTGATTCCTATAAATACCTTGGATTATGCATAACAAAAAAATTAAAATGGCAAGAACATGAAAATTCTATTGTGAGGAAAATAAATTTCAAAATTAAATGCACTTCTTTCTTAATGAAATTACTAAATAGAGAAAATCAAGAGTATGTCTTCAAAACATATTTGTCCTAATTATTTATATGTAGCTGGGGTATGGGTTCCAGCATTAACGGAAAATCAAGGGAAATGTTTAAAAAGACCTCTTAAATTACTGTCATTGATAAGTAAAATTGAAAAAAGAAACTATGTTGATTGCATTAACAAAAAATTTAAAATTCAATTTCAAAACCCTATTCAGAAAACTCTTAGAAATGAAAATCACCCGCTCCATGATGAGATTGAAAAATCCAACAGCAAGACTCGTAATAAATATGTTTTGCCAAAATACCATCGTGTTGTTTACAAGCGTTCATTCATCTACTCTTCCAGCAAATATATGATCAATGGAACTTGTTCGCAATTGCTATAGTAATTCTATTCGACTTTACATTTCAGATTGCTGTGATGTACAAGAATTAAAACAAACATGCACACACCCACACATATATATATATATATATATATATATATATATATATAAATATATATATATATATTTATATATATATATAAATATATATATATATATATATATTTATATATATAAATGCACACAACAGTAATAGTACTTTGCATATATATATAAACATATTTGCCAAAGCGCACGTGTAAAGATTTGATACAAACCTTAAATAATGGTAGTTCGCCTACTTGAATAAAGCTTCCATTAAGTTTTCCAACAACATTTGATATTTCAGATCTTGATGATAATTCAGCGCGAAATCTTGCGAAATCTCTATTACACTGTGTCAAAATAAGAGAAACGAAAGTACGCGGTTTTATTAATTGCTTTAGAGATGCCATTATATCTTTAGAAGTAAAAGATGGAACTTTATTTGAAGATGATGCTTTTAAGGAGGGATATGCAACAGTGATACTTATCATTGATACGGATTTGAGGTAAAGTCCCAATTTTTGATATAAATCTATTTTATCGCAATGGTTAGTGCACACAGATACAACATTGTTTGTGACCAATTCACTGGATACGTTAATTAAATTGGATTCTTTCCCATGTACTTGTCCAGTACTGCTATTACTCATGAACTAAAAGGATAAGACTAATTAAGCGATAAATAAAACGTTCTTTGAAAACAAAATATATTACAGTAACAAAATTTGTCCGAAAGAATTGACAATCACTAATATAAGCCTGTGTTTACTGAACAAGAATTTACTGTGTTTGCCCTCATCGCGATTACAAGTTTCGAACGTTCATGTTCTTCGAATCGGATGATGATTATCAAATTACACTATTGATCCGAGTGAAGTCATGGGGTGATCCCCGAAATGTATTGTTTGGTTATGTATGCTGGTGTCACGGTGACCACACATTTTTCTGAAAAATGATTTTAAGATCGTTTTATTAAGGCAGGGATTCCAGTGTTCATTCTAGGCCGCGCCATTGCGCCCTCGCAGCACACAGGCTATCAAGCGGCGCGCTGATCATTCTAACTGTGGGTCATTACGGCGCATGATAGAATGTGGTGGGGAACTTACACTTGTGTGCATTTTATTCGTTTTCCAGTTGTTTACAGTAAGCGTGCTTTAAACTCACTGCATCGAATTCCTTAATCTGCACGGAGTGACGCCTATTAACCGATGCAGTGGAAATACAATAACGTCATTCGTTTTAAGGGTTTATCTGATTGATTGAAAATATTAGTGTTAGCCAATCGGCGTAACTTTTACATATTGTCAGCATAGCAGACAACACACGATACATCTGTCAAAATGATACGACAATAGGTAAATGACCCCTTACAATTAATAAATATCCCACTGTTTTGGCTGGATGTGGGATAAGTGACTCCCTATTTTGTGGCCTAGAATGAACACTGGATTCAAATCAATTTGGAATAAAAAATATTTTATCAGAAATACAAGTGTGCATGATAAAAAAACAACTTTTAATCACTGCAATTCAAAATACTTTTTTGTCAAGCTCCAATATGTACAGTCGTTCCTTCAACACAATATGAAGAACAGCATTCGATTTGAAAATGAAAGACATTCCCCATTTTTAATGACTCTTTCACTGCTGATGACTGGTATAACTTCCTTCACCAAGTTATTTCATCCTTTGTTTTTCGTCATCGGAAAAGCGTATTTCACTCAATTTCTATTTCTCATAGCTTACTGTACACTCTTTGAATAAACTCGAATCTTTCAAACACCGTTTTGGTCCTTTTGATTCTTCGAAACTCTCTTCTCTCTCAAAAGACGTCATCAACTTCATGGTACTCGACAAAATCTCTTTGCTGTTCAGCTTCTCATCTGGATCTCTTCAAGGCTCTTATTCTTATCCTACTACTTATAATTTTTCAGATAAGCACCACTTGTAAAAATTGTGATTGCAATTATTGTAATATGGTGCAGAAGTTTGTAAAGTTTTAGAACAGAACATGTAGACTTTCTTATTTTGATAACATATTTGCATCTCTTAAATACATAAGGCTGTTAGTAAGGTATCATTTAAGGAAAATTGTTTTAATGAATATATACCCCTTAAAATTTATAAACCGTAAAAGATAGAAGCAAAAAATACTCTTCAGCTATATACCAGCGAAAATAACGATAACAGGAATGTCTAAAAATATATAATTATGTGGAATTGCTGCTGATGTTGTGAATGCAGTTCGATATTGAAATAAAAAATTAGCAATTAAAACTTATTTAGAACTATGTTTATATGGCTATTAATTACCGTAGTCATTGTTTGTTATTAAATTATAAATTACTATTTCAGCTTCTTAAAATTTTATGTGCGTTTGAATATCGAGCTGCAGGCACAACTCCATTGCTGTTGGAGTTGTGACTGCAGTTGGATATTCAATACAATGGGCAAACATGAATGCAGAAATCAATAGCCAAATATAAATTGCTTGCAAAGTTTTAAATTGCTAATTACCTTAAAAGTGATAAGGGAACAATACTTATATATAATATTCTACATTAAGAAAGTATAAGCATAAACTTACCTTATTAATATTCAATGCATTTTAAAATATTTCGTATATATATATATATATATATATATATATATATATATGATAAACGTTTTCATAACACTTCTAAATATTGGTCACTTTTAAAAAGATTAGCAATTTGACTAATATACTCATACTAATTTACAAATAATTACCGTATTCGTGTTTGTTTATTAAAGTTATAATTTAAAATTCAAATTTTTTTACACATTTTTCTTGTATTTGAATATTGAGCTGATCGCGAATATCATGCTGCACTCACAACCTCTTGCAGTTCGCCATTTATAAATCGAATGATTTAACTTCATTTCGAAGTAGTATATTTTGTTACTACATCTATATAATGTTCAGGGACCAATCAAAATCATTTACAGTGTTACGAAGTTAATTTAGTCTTTTCTACGAAATTACGTGAATGTGAATAATTCAGTAAAAAACGAACTTTTACAATTCAAATATTGAATTTTTTAAAAATGATTTGAAAAATAATAATTTTTTAAAGCAATAGTATAATTTGTAACAAAACTATGTTTTGGAAATTTGAACTGAATTCATGTAGTTTAATCTGAACGATTACCGTTATTCGAATTTGTTTAGAAATTTAATTAATGTAACGTTCATTTACGGTCATATTTGTGAATATAAAAGCATTGCATTGTTTGGTTCATTTTATTTTTTCAGATAGGGCTTTCTTTAAATATTCATTGTGATCTTATTCAAATGGTTAATATATTACAATATTTAATATATTATTGATATATCCGTTAGTTCTCATTTGATGTTTGTCGATTTTTCTATTTTAGATGAAATTGGCCTTGTTTTATTCAATATTCTACCTTGCCTGAGTTTCTTTTCTGCCATTAACATCCATTTAAATGGCATTAGTGATTTCTTATCATTTTTAAACAAATGAGCGGAGATAGCTTTGATGAAGCCAGTGGAATTGGGGATTCTGTTCAAACATTAAGGGAAAGTTCACTTTTAATTGATGATGAAGAATGTAGCTGGTATGTTCTTGAATGTGCATCCGAGCGTAGTTCGTCCCCCACTGCAGACCTAACGGATGTAGAAATACATTCCACTATTAATTTGAATATCAAATCTGCAAATCGCGTTTTTACTGTACTGAAAGTACCTTGTGGTAATTGCCAAAGAGTTGGACACATGTCGCGGGATTGCACAGATCCACGTTCTGTAACATGCTTTCTTTGTGGGTCTAAAGGTCACTTAGGTGTTAAGTGCAGTCAAGCACCATGTCAGTTATGTTTTGACATTGGTCATAATTCTAAAACATGTAGTAGAAAGCGTATTAAAACTACTGTTTGTTTTCGATGTGGTTTACAAGGACATGAACGTTTTTTCTGCCCAGAGCACTGGCGACAGTTTCATGTAACTATTAACACAAAAAATGGAGAGATTTCTGTACCGGAACGTACTAAGTATGCTGATCGTGTTCGCCGATTTTGTTGTAATTGTTCTGGTCAAGGTCATTGGTATTTCGAGTGCATGCACGAACGACCATCATTGCAATCGTTACCGTTTGTGAAGACATATGATGGTAAAAATTCACCGCGTTCTCACTACTCCAATAAATCTCAGAAAAGAGGAAACCAAAAATTGTCTATTTCACCATACAAAAAGAATCATATAATAGATATGAACAATAACCAAGGTTCTACTCATTCATTGTGCTCTTCTTCCAATTTCTATGTAGTTGGAACTCCAAACTCTCGTACTCATACAATGCAATGGCCTGTTCCGCTTGAACCGATTTCAAATCAACTTGCTGGTCTCAAATTAATAGCTAAATCGGGTCAGGTTAGTAGTCCGCCTTTGGTGACTCCATCTCAATCGCCTGTGCCTGTGTCTCCAAATATTATAAATAATAGTCCGGCTGCATATTTAACAACTTCGAATCAAAATTCAGAACACGTTCGTATAGCAATTCCCCATTTTCAACCTCCTTTTTCAAGTAGCAGCCCTACGGTTAATTCACATTCTTCACCGAATATTCCTCTTCAGGTAGTTTTTCGACCACCGGGTAATGTTGGGTTTTCTTCCGAAACTGTGTCCACTCTTAAATCTACCTCCAGTCCTGTACAGTCAGCTAGGGGATCATTGGATAATCACTCCCGTTCAGCGCAAAATGGTGTTTACGTAGCACTAGCTGCTCTTCCCTCACATAATACTGCGGGAAATCCACCAAATTGGAGTATGCCAGTGTTTTACTACACAACTTGATCAGCCTAGGATATTTGTGTTATCAATAAATGTAAAAAAACTTTTATATGTAAAACGATTTGTACATTTCTGTAAAACTATATTTTGTAAATTTCTTTGCTATGACAACTTCCTAAAATCCAAAGGGCAGTTAAATTTCAAGATCTTGTGTGAAAGCATTAAACGTTTTTTTAACTGTCCACTATTGAGCATCGACATGTTCAGTGTTTGTCTTAGATGCTGATTGACGGGGAATGCTTTACATATATATAAAATCTGGAGAATTTCATTAGTAGTAAATTTGAATTTTATCATTACAGTAGTAAGGCATTCCTCTTCATCAACAGTGTAAGTTTTAAAGTGTATGCTCTTTATCATTGCTGTACATAAGCAATTGTAGTATAGAAAATTGAAGGCCATTTCCTCTGTTTGTTTTGCGCTTGCATATAGATATGCATGAATATTCACGACTATAATTTTTAATTGAAAACAATCACTTTTTGAAAATTCTATATACTTTTTGGAAATTTTTTTCATTTGTGTGATTAATATAATTTTTCTTTTTAGGAAAGTGGTCTTTTATTATTTCGTATTCAAATCTTTCATTTATTCAAATTGAACAAAATTATATAAATGTCTGCAAAAAGTTTATTTTACACTAAATAGTTGATCAATTGGGTCAAAATGTATTTCTGAAAACCAATGTATTTTTGTAGAAAAAAACATGTCTACGACACTCAAAAGTAAAAAATTTTTCAGTAGCAATGTCTGTGCAGTTTGACACAAATATTGATGACACTTGCTGTACTTGCAAGCTTTAAATATATTAGGACATATTGTTTGCATTAATCAGTTTACGGTATATATATATATATATA
>CABFPE010000032.1:1280651-1291775 GCA_900660155.1 Hofstenia miamia | reverse complement strand
ATATATATATATATATATTTAAGTCATAAATAGATTGTTTAGATTGAAGTTTGCATGCTTTTGATGCCACTAATTACAAATGGGGCAACATCTGGCTGCTTGGACACTATATTTTCACCATACCTTGCAACTCGTTATGGGCTTGGATCAAATACAATTGGATACCTATTTTTGGCATATGGTGTTATTTATGCAGCCATTATGCCTGTGTTTGCAGCACTTGTGGCCAAAGGATCGGCAGGAAGGATTTATACTCTCTGCGTTTTTCAAGCGTTTGCCATGTTTACATTGTTTTTGCCTAAAATAATTCCTCAAATTGAAAGTTTAGTTCAGTTTTGCATTGGTTTCTTTCTGCTTGGGATTGGTGTTGCCGCAACATTTGGTCCAAGTGTCGTCTGCACAGAAGGAATAGTGACTCATAATTTTGAAAATATTGAGGGAGTAAAGATGTTCTCATCTCTTATGTCGAGTTCAATGTTCTCCTTGGGAAGAGTTATTGGTCTCATTCTTCTTGGGGGTTACTTCTATAGTTTTGTTGGATATTATTACGTTCTACTAGCCAATTTAGTATTTATTTGCGCATCAGTTGTGTGCTGTATTTACTTAGGATTCTTCTCAGTTCTTTGGAAGAAAATATACATTGAAATGCCAGAGGAAATACCATTACTATTAAGTGGGTCTTTCAATAGCGCAAGAATTTTCCTTGTAGACACAGTCGGATTGCGATTTACGAACACAGTAAGCATGGTGCATTCAAAAAGAAAAAACCTCATAGAATGTGAATAATGATTGCAGAAATTTTTAAGGAAATTAAGTGCGTTTTGGCCGTTAATACTAATCATCTGCACTTTATTTGAAAAATGCGGGAAATTTAAATATTAGTTTGCTTTTTATAATATATTGAAATTCAGATTGACATTTAATATTTTACAGTAAACACACATCTTAAATTTATAGTATATTATTGGTATTCAGATTTTATTTATCTGTCCCAGCAATTGCTTACAGTAGTAATGGCCCAGTGAAGGACGCAGTACACTTGACCTTTGACCCTAGCGGGCATTGCAATGATATAATTGTATACTTTGGCCGTCTGTGTATCTCTGACATCATTGGAATATGTTCTATTTTATTGACAAACAATTTTGTTTGCAGTCTATTGGTTAAATTTTTTTTGTACATAGATGTTAATAATTTCGAAAATCCCATGAGATTAGGATTGTAGCAATCTATTGTTCAAAATGTAACAATTTTTTTATACAAATTAAATAAATAATTTTCAAAAATAAATATAAATACATGTTACTTTTACAGATGCATACTCTCACCATACAGAAAAAAACGAACATTTGTAAATAATAAATTTATTTACAAAAAAAATATAAAATGCACTTCTAAATGATAAAGTTAATAAAGCGAATTTCATTTACAGTTCAATGAACAATGTTAATATTCGTCAAACCCGTCATGTTGGGAGGGGAATGCTGTAGGAAACACGCAATCTGTATTTGCACGTTTTGAATTTCACACGGTATATTATCTAAATTAATGACAAATAAACAAGTCAAATGAAGTGATAGATCACAGTATAAAATACATGACAATTAAAAGTTTAACAAATTCAATTAAAAATGTGCATTAAAAAACAAACGACGTATTTTTTATAATAAAGTATATCATAAATTTAACATCAGACATTTAAATTCGCAGCAATTCATTAAAATAACATTGATTACGTTTTTAAAAGAAATATCTGTAAAACTAATTAGAAATAATATTGCAAAAAAGCCTTAAATATCAAAACAATGTCTGAGATTTAATTATAAAAAAAAGTCACCAAAAAGTTTGAAATACTTCAGCATAGTTCTTTCATCAATGTGAAATTCCATTATACCGGTTGTGTATATTCATACATATACAAAGTAGCATGCTTTCATAGACAATGTCAACATTACAAAGTTTTATCTATTCCCATTGTTCAAATGAAATGTCAAAATGTAACAAATTATAAAAACAATACAGCCATGTGAAATTCCATTATGCCGCTGTGTGCACCTAGTTGTACTTCTTCACAGGCAAGGTCAACATTACGTGGTTTTATCTATTCCCATTGTTCAAGTGCCAAAATGTATCCAATCGTAAAGATTGTTATCTACCAAACATGAAATTTAAATCACATTAACAATTATCACAATTAAATAACACATTTTTTCACTTTATATGGTTCGTCACTTTTTGCACATTTGTAGACATTTCCATGGCTTTTCCACTTTATTCATTTTTTTCACTCAAATTTTAAAACATGAAATTTAAATCACTCTAACATTTATCACGATTAAATAAAACCTGTTCAAATCATAAGATACTAGAATTCTTTCAATACACAAAATTTTTTTTCACAAGTTGCAAATATCTCAGTTATTATCACATGTTTTTCCCAATTTATAAACTTATGTAAATGATAGAAACGTTTTCCTTTCTCTTAGTTTATACAGTATTTTGCTTTTCCACTTTTGTGACTTATATTTTATTTCGAGGTTTTCCTTTCTTTGAGTTTACATAGTTTTTGGCTTTTCCTCGTTTGTGAGTTAGATTTTTTTCCGAAGTTTTTCCTTTCTCTTAGTTTAGTGTTAAAATTAAAATATCTTTTCATCATTGAACAAAATGAAAATTTAATGACGGTATTAGCATAAACTTTCAAGAACGAGAAAGAAAAACGTACATACACATAAATACGACTAATCTTTATTGCAAATTCAAATTTTATTATCGTATTTATCGCACATAAATATAAATTTTAAGACATTCTATAAATCAATGATTGTTAAAGTACTTGCAGTTGTATAATAGTTTATGAATTTTAAAACATAAACCTTATAAATACTGAGAAAAAAAGTAAATATTTCAATACATTGAATACAATCAATGTTTAACAATAGTTTGCATTGTTTCACAGAAAGTACATGTGGTTGGAAATGATATATTTATTAGTTTTTACATAATAAAAAGTTGTTTGCTTTCCCAAATAGTATTAAATGTTTATGAGATGTCAACTAAAAGAACAATATCTTACAACAAATAAAATTCTCGGCTTGACACGAAGTGCATTAACGTAAAAAATGATTATCTTTACTTGCTTTTCAAAATAATATATTGTATGAATTTTCAAAACGCTCATGAGATGCATAATTCTGAGAAAATTAGATAATAGTCGCTGTTTTTATATTAGCTATAAATTGTCGGACGGAAATTCGATAAGTTAGAGCCTCATTAAAACAAATGTGGTATATTAGCCATGTTTTTTTCTTTTTTCATATTTGTATATACCAAATATTATCGTTAAAGAAAACAAGAGATTTAATTTTAACTTTATGCTTTAAAAAATATAAAAAACTGATATTGTCAATCAGATTTCACATATTTTGAAAGTTTTTTTCTCATACTATCGAAAAAAGATTAAATACAATATTATGAAATAATCAACATGAACATGAATCTATACTACAAAGATGAACATCAAAAAACTAATACAATATTAAAGTTGTTCTAAAAAGTGAGCTCATTTTAAAAAAGTCATTTTTTGTTGGACGGAATAGTCGGACGGAATCAATGTTGACTTTTCACACCATGTTGAAACCTGTTGAAAAAATCAGTTTATAAGGTTTCTAGATGATGACATCAAGTAAATTACGTGTAAAGTTTGAAAATATGACGAATTATCTGTTTCAATTGAGAAAACAAGCAATTTCCGTCTAATAATGAAAATCAAGTTTGTTACAAAGTTAGCGTAAATAACTGCATTTACGGTTAAGACAAAGTTATTTCTCTGTAATAACATTTTCTTTATATAAATTAAATTTCATTTAGGCAAACTAAGCCTTATGAGGCTTCTTCTTCAAAGGGAAACTGGTCATTAAAAATAAATTCTGTCTGACAAACTTTTCTAATTTTAAAACGATTAGATAATTCAAAGCATTGAAAATATAAAAATTGGAACCTCAGTGACAAAGTAAATAAAAGTTAATTATAAAAACATTCCTCATAGAGTCACTGTTCACAAAGGCCTGGACATTGAATCAATTCCTCGCCAGCTATGTAAACAGCAAAACATGTTTAATAACAACGCCACCACTTTCATGACCACATACCACCACATCTCTCCCATTAGCATACCATTGTAGCGGTGCGGCTGTTGCTAATTTTACAGGTTGGGATTGCGAACTTGATGAACTGTTGATGTACTTTGGCTGCTTGAAGATGATTTTTGGGGAAATGATTTTACCAATTTTGAATGATGCTTTCTCAGAGAGTCTGCTTCGAGGTGATTTTTGTAGCATTCTGTGTTTTTTTAAAGCTTCCCTCCACGTCTGCTTTCTTAATCTCTCATTTTCTCTGTTGTCACTATTGCTCATTGCTGATTGACGATACACCTCGCATATTTGAGAATTGTTCTTATAAAAATGACAAGCTAAATTACATTGCTGTGTGAGAAAAAATGCCTTAAAACATGGAATTAACTAAAAGAAAATGGTCGACATAATTTAATAAGTAATTTATAAAGTGAACCATCGAAATGAGCAATAATCAATGATAATATTTCAAAGGTAGTTTCTACAGACATCGTCCTTCAAATTATACATATATAAAGTGTCAGAAAAAACGTTTTTTTGGTTTACTACTATTTTTTTGTTGGACGGAATAAAAATTTAAACTGTGTTTCATTAGTTTTCTGCGTCAATAATCACATAAACTTTTAAATTTTTTTTGTTGGCCGACGGAAAAGGTAGTATATAATTTTAATAATCTTGTTTGTTGACTAGATCAGGTAATTTGTGGACACTTATGTTCCAAGTTTTAATATTTTGAATCTCTCTATTCCTCAAAAGTGTTATAATC
Source organism: Hofstenia miamia (assembly GCA_900660155.1). Taxonomy (NCBI): domain Eukaryota; kingdom Metazoa; phylum Xenacoelomorpha; order Acoela; family Hofsteniidae; genus Hofstenia; species Hofstenia miamia. The sequence continues at coordinate 1,286,879 of CABFPE010000032.1, read as the reverse complement.
TGTTTCAATAGCAAAATGAACAAAACATAGCACCGTCTTCTTTGGTAACTGAAAAATTCCGTCCAACAATTTCAAAATGAGATCTTAATTCTAAAATTTGATCAAGTTTTAAAAAAAAAACGAAAATTCTTACATTTTAAATTTATAAGTTAAATTCCGAAGTCTATGTGTGAAGATAATTGCTTTTACAGGCTTTAATTTTCAGTTTTAATTTTTCATGCTTTGGGTGACCTATTTTAAAACAACAACAATAGAACACGTATTGCATAAACCCTAAAGAAAAGGAATATAAAAATTGTTGCTAACATTATTCCTAACATTTGCATTTATGGATTGATCTACAAAGCAGAAAAGCGAAACTCCAAATTTTTAAACACTTTTAATGCTTTACACGGCTTTACAATAATCAAAGTGTTAACATTCCCATTTTTCTTCAGTCAATGAGTAATTTTTGATAATAACAAATGAATACATTTCAAAAACGAATGAGTTAAATGTCATGAAACTCGCGAAACATTTATTAATTGAAAAGACTACCACATTTTCATAAAAAATACATTTACGCAAAAATGATTAAATTTATTGATTTTACAAAACACACCCGTACACAGTTTGCAAAATAGCATTGAGAGCTCATGAAATCGAAAAATGATTATGGTTATATTAAAGTAATTCTACACGATATATATCTTAAAGTGAAAAGAAGCAAAATTTTTAAATTGAAAATGATTATCGAAGCTATATAAAATAAATCTAAACATACGTTGAGTACTTAAAACAATTAATCTATTTAATATATACTTGTAATTGTTTATGAGAATATAAAAACACAACAGCAATCGTTAAATGATTTAAACTACATTTTGTACATTAGGTATTAAAACAACTTAGGAATATTTTTTAAATATTAGATAGAGTGATATATTTATAAATATAGAAATAAATAACATAAATTACAATTATCAGAAGCGGATAAAAGAATTAAATACTTTTTCAAGGCGGCTTACTCATTGTATTCAATAATAAATTGTATATCTCGCAATATGCAATTTGGAAAACCGGATTTTAACTCAATTTCCCTATTAAACGTTTAAAATCATATAGAGATTGAGAATTTTTAAAACTAAATCTGACCTTGTTAGAGTTTCTAAGGCATAACATTGGAGAGAATGCTAATATATTTTGGATTTCCAAGTATTTTTCCACTATTTGAGAGTTATTACTAGATTTAGCTCTAGCTTTGATGTATTTTTAATACATCTGACCCTTTTCCTTTTGTTATGGTTTTAACACATTTGACCTTCCGCTTTACGTTCCTAAATGCATAGATCTTGAAATAATATCCCAGACAACGCTAATAATCAAAATATGTGAAAGAAAAAATTGACATTAGATTTTGTAATGTTTTTAGTTTTGTTTTTTGGATCGATTTTCTATACGATGCTTTCAGATTGATGAGTGCTTAGAAATAATTCTCCCTTAAAAATTGATTTTCAACAAGTTTAATACAAATTTTTGTTAGCAAAGATATTAAATGTGTACAAAAATTACGAAATTTTTATATTAATTCGTAATCACATGAAACAAAGTTAGTAATATTAACTTATTAAAATGCAAAAATAGCTTACGTTGTTGAATAAATACAACCATCACCACTTGAATCGTTGTAAAAACTGAATAATACGCTAAAATGAAGATATCTTTACGTTATAGGCATTGAACAAAATGCAAACTTCATGACAGTATTAGTATAAATTTTCAAAAACGAAAAACCAGACGTACGTACACTTAAATTCAACTATTCTTTATTGTATATTCACATTTTCCGTATTTGAACCATTAATGGTTTTGTTTTTGTGTTTTATTTAATATCGCACGTAAATACCCATTTTAAGGTATTCTACAAATTACATTATGTAGTTGAAAGATAAACTTTACTATTTGCGTAAAAGACTACACAATATATAGAATACACATCAATAAACATCATTTGACAAGATGACTTCTACTGTTCATTTATATCCTCCTGTACGTAAAGATAATTCTTCCAACATTTAAGTTTGTAATAAATGAAAGTTATATATGAATGTCCTGACAAACTCTGCAGAGAAACGTCTTTATGTTAATGAAAATCAATAAATGTGATAAATAATTTAACACAAAATTTTATAAATGAAATATTTTAGTACAGCCACAACTTCCATCTTTAATACAAAATGATGATGACAAGTAACATTTTTATTCCGGCAAGCTAATACATACATTTTATTTCATTCAAGTGCAGTCATTTATGTTTAAAAATAAATGGGAAACATTTGTAAAGACTGGTTAAATATAAAGCAATTTCTGGGTAATAACCAGAATTATAGTGAAATTTAATACTGTTGTGAATTATTCCACAAAAATACTAGTAGTATAGTGTACATAACAAATTCTTTAACAATAAATACATGATTATTTCAATATACTACATGTAGTTTTTCCAACAGTGGAATACTACAGACGACACTCTAAATTTATTCATAGTTTGTATGAATATTCACATCTTTTTGCCACACCCCTCATTATTTATTAATTCATCAATTTGTAGTAATTGTATGTAAACGCATTTTGTTGAAATTGCAAAAGGAATTTCAACAAAAATTATTTTGTGACAGATTCATTTTGGCATTTCTTTGAAGTATACCCACTACTCGCAAGCTAATAATTGATATGCTAAATGCAAAATACCGCATAATAGAAAACTGTCTCCTCTTTCATTTGCGTTTTAAAATCCATTTCGATCTCGGCGCCATGGTTTTCATTTTGCCTCTTTGGATCTTGAGCAAATTGTCTGCAAAAATGGGAATTATTGCTGAACAAATGGGTTTTCGAATGTCTGATTGTCTTATCCCAGGTAAGAGAGAATTTGATTACAATTTAAGTAGTCCGAATGTTAAAAAAATTGATTATACAAAATTTTTCTTTCTGGCAAATATATTTGTCGCCCGATGGCTTACTAAAATCGATTAGGGTGCTATCTTAATACATGGAATAAATAATATTTTTAACGATTTTTGCTAAATGGACTTGCATTTTTTGCTTCGAAATATTTCTTTATGGTGAACCAATGGGCATTATGCTGATGTTTTCTTTCGAACAAAATACTTTATGAATTTTAGGCAAATTGCGCTCAATTTACCCATGTATTTTGTTCATCTGAAGGTTAATTGCTCAAAAATCTATTAAATATTTCCCTTGAAGAAAAGCAGCACTACAATGCGCATTGCTTTGAAACGACAAAGTAAGCAGACCTATTTTAATGCCCCCTATTAAGATAGTACTCAAAATCAATTTTCGTACGCTATTGCCAACAAATATTTTGCATCACTCGTTTACCAAATGTTTGCCACTGCATGAGAGCATTTTGGCAAATAGATGTGTTAATATCTTAAGATTTCAACTTTCTTTATATGGTTTGAGAAAATGGGTTATATATTTAAATTCTTATTATAAGTTACAAATTCTTCATTGATGACATATAGTCAAATGGCCAAAATGTAACTTTGTTGCGGGTGTTCATGCTATCAGAACATACGTAAACACCTCCCCAGCTGGAATCGTTCTGCCTAACTCTTTACATAGTTTTTAGTAACACTAAATCTAAATAGAAAACCTGCAAAATAAAATCCTAAATAGAAAAAGATGGTGGCAGCTATGCACTATATAACGTCGAAGGAAGTTGTTTAGTTTAAACCATAGTGTGGCGAGCAAAACTCGATTGTAGAAAAAAGTGTTTTTTGGCAATATCTCGAAAATTTGAGCATTTAGCCTGCATAAATGTATTAAAGTGAGATAGNAAATCTAAATAGAAAACCTGCAAAATAAAATCCTAAATAGAAAAAGATGGTGGCAGCTATGCACTATATAACGTCGAAGGAAGTTGTTTAGTTTGAACCATAGTGTGGCGAGCTAAACTCGATTGTAGAAAAAAGTGTTTTTTGGCAATATCTCGAAAATTTGAGCATTTAGCCTGCATAAATGATTAAAGTGAGATAGGAAATCATATCTTCTGCTTCGAATAAGCAATCAACCAGGTTTCTATGTAAAGTAGTTTTTGAGATATGCAATTTTCAGCTTATTTTCAGCCAAAAGCTCAATATCGAAAACTTAAATCTCAAGTCCAGGGCGTCAAACGACATTGGATTTCAAAAATATTTCAGCACAAATGTTTTTTAACCAATGTATACTTGGATTTTTTAATTACTATCAGAGTTTTATTCCTGATATTGCTAAAAACGCCATAAATATGTCAAATTCATTAAAGTCTAAAAATGATTTTCAATGGCAACCCATGTCTTTTAAAAGTACTATTCTTATTAATTCTTTGCTGACTATAAATAATCAGTGCTATTCTTATAAAGAACAGACTGTTCATGCTAAGAAAAGTATGAAAACTTTTATATAATATTCAGGCTATTCATACAATGATCATGCAATTCTTTTTAAGAATAGTATGTATATCTGCATGTAAGAATTTAAATATAGTAGACTTATTAAAACAGTATAATACACCCTGGACAGGGTAATCTTACTAATATCACCTTAATACAGGGGCGTATGCAGGATTTTCTGTTGAGTGGGGCATTGTAGTCATGATCAACTGAGTGACCAAATGTGGGGTGCAGGGCAATGAAATTCTTGAAAATAGACTCCAGAAATGCATTTCAAGACCTTAGTTTTAAAATTTTTCTAACANTAGCAAAATCGGAGAAGGTTGGGTTTTTTGGGACACCCTAATCTATGTGTGTTTACTGAAATAGTGCAAAATTGTTTACTCCATTTTAAATGTCATATATGAGAATATTGACAGACATAGCATTCGATTATTTAACAAAGTGAATTGTGAAAACCTTATTACATTATTACATTATTGAAAGAAATTTTACTAATCATGATTTTCTATTTTATAAACGATATGTTGATGATATCTTTGCTGTGTTTAGTAACCAAGATGAAGCAAATAATTTTTTAAAATATTTAAACAATCAAATGACTGAAATTCAATTTACAATGGAAAATCAAATTGACAACAAACTAATATTTCTAGATACTTAAATTTCAAATCATCATACAACTTTTTCTTCAAGTTATCACTTCAAAATTACCAACTCGTACATACCATTTACATCTTATTGTGACAAGAAGTATAAAATCAACAGCGTCAAAGCAATTTGTAAAAGAATTTATGCAATATCATCTGATTACAAAGTTCTAACATCAGCACTTGACACATTGTACACAGTTTTTAAAAAAATGGTTATCTGCATAAATTAATTAAGAAAATTATCACTAGATAATGAAACAAAGTTAATGACTCAATCATTGCAAGACCAAGAGAAGCAAAAAATATATTGGAAACTTCCATATATAGAGAAGAATATCAAGAAATTGTCAAAGAACTTAGTAAATGTCAATAAAAAGTTCGTAAGATCAAGAATTATTCCAATTTTTAGTACTTTGAAAACCGAACATCTTTTTAAAAACAAAGACCACATTCCCGTAGACTTAGTTTCTTCAATAGTTTATAAATATCAATGTGACAAATTGTACATTGGAGAAACAAGACGCCATTTCGGGAAGCGCATAAAAGAGCATATTAATGGACATTTAAATACTGAAATATTTCAACACCATCATGTAATTGAAAAAGACAATGTTAACATCATTATAAAAACTAACAATACAAAAATAGGGGAAGCATGATACTTAAAGAAATTAGAACGGACCAACATACTGAATAAGCAAAGAATACATTTCAAAGATTACATCTATTGGCTCAGACCAAAATACTTTGCGTTTTTTAACACGTAACAACAACAATTGTATTTTATAACAAATATGTTGTGTTTTAAACACAACATTTTGTTTAAAACACGCGTGAGTTTCGTTCAACTTGCTTATCAACAAAATTATTTCCGCCACACACAATTTTGATTCTAAACAAAGATGAACTACGATTCTCAAAGTCTTCGTTTTTACGTATGTGTGCGACATCAACTTGGTGAAAAATCTACGGTTATACATGATGATATAGTGAAAATTTTTGGAAATGTTATTTCAGTTAGAACTGTGCAACATTATGTGAAAGAATTCAAAGACGGAAGAAACACCACAACAGATCTAAGAATATTTAGTGGCAGGCCAAAAAATGATAACCACGAGGAACTGAATCATCGTGTACGTGAT
>CABFPE010000032.1:1262111-1277050 GCA_900660155.1 Hofstenia miamia | reverse complement strand
GTATATATATATATATATATATATATATATATTTACATTTTATTTCATTCATCATGCAAGTGCAATGAAATTGAAATATGCTATTATTGAAAAAAATTTATTTATACGAGTTCATTATCAGAAGTTTTCATTGAGCATTCTACGTTGTCAGGATCTTTCCAGATGTTGAAGAAAAATTGTCTTTAGACGCTCTTCCGACAAAGTTTGAAACAAAGTCAGCAAAAAGTTTTTGCGCTCCGTGAATAAAATTTACTTGATGTTCAAAAACAGATAATGAAAAGACTATTTATTTATAAATTTTTCGACCTTTGTGTTTTAAACGTCTTATTGTTGATGCATTTGCATTCAAAGTTCACGTGCGCACCATGTGCTATGCTAAATAAATTTGTTTGTTTAGTTTCTCATGAAATTTTTAGGTTAATATATTATTCGAAAATATTTTTGTAAAAAGCACTTAGTGATTTTCTTAATGTAAGAAGATGGGAGACCATGGATGCAAATTTCATTCACATTTAGTTCACATATGTACTTTGTTCGTAGTTTTTCAATTGGAATATTGATATTTTTCATGCATATTTGGTAAATATGTATTGTACTTGCCTTAAGCTTTAAAAGTACTGAAAATATTTAAAAATCCATAAATTATAAAATTGAAATTTTCAAGCCCGTTATAACAACGGTTTTTAAGTTTTCCTCCCTATCCCCATTACAAAGAATTTCCCTTTTAGTTTCAGTGGGTACTGATAAATTGGCAAAATCATTAGGAATTATATAAAACTATATGTGTATGTCATTTGTATAGCATTGTCATACGTTCCTCTTTAAAAAGTTATTTTATAATTTAAGGACTTAAGCAGCCAATTAAAAAATCTCTTAATAAATATAAAAATGGTCAACAATGCCAAAAATACAATGAGAAAGTATGTTATTTAGGTTTGCTTTTGTAAATTTGTGAATTATTGCTCAGTATATCATTGGTTAGTGACAGCTGAACGTGCATTCAAGGGATGGTAAAGTAGTGAGATTCTTATGCATATTCGTCCTAAAACGATTTCCTTCTTGTTCCTTCATCTCTCTTCATTTCAGTATGGAAATTGTGGAAATTATTTCCCAAATATGCCCTATGAAAATAATTCCAATCTACTTATTTTCAGTTGATGAGCTTACCTTGCTGCCTTTAGTTTAAATATTTCTTCATTACTTTTCTGTGTACTTTTTTTATTTGTGCAGTTTAAGCCTTTACTTTTGCATTAAATTCAGCCTATTTTCAAACCATGACCCAATACAAAGTCTTTGATATATGAAGGAATGACAAATAGGCTGCTAGCATTATTGAAATACTTGCAAACTTTTGCAGGTCTTTTTATTAAATTTTTTTTTCATTTGGATTTGGGACAAATAACTGCTGAAATTGCTAAATATGTGGATATATATATGTGGAGAAATAATACTTCATATTTTCTACTCATTGAATCTGCCAAATATTTTTGTCGCTCAATGGCGTTTAAAAGTCGATTATGAGTGCTATCTTAATACATGGCCAAAAAATATTTTTAAGGATTGTGCTAAACTGGCCTGCATTTTTATGTTGTGTACAAATCTTTCTGCATGACACATTGTAATGTTGGTTTTCTTCAAAAGCAATATTTGATAGATTTTGTAATATATTCACGCCATGCATTAAGATAGCAGTCAGAATCGATTTTCGTGTAATAATTTACTCAAAATGTGATTGGAATATTACCCCCTCTGGAAATTGTTGGTTTCAATGAAAAAATATTTTGAGAAGAACAAAAGATATACTTTATATAATAATGTTGTTGTTTTAACTTTAGTTAAAATATATTTTTAACATTGAGCTGTAAAAATAGCGTAAAAATAGTTTACATAAATTTTAACTGGCCATTACTGGCTACAGAGAGGTTAGGACATACGAAGAACGGACATGTGGTTTTGCAGTATTTCTAAAAAAATATTGGCCAAACATTGAATGAAATAATAGTGTTCACTGTAATGTCAAAATAATGAAGATATATGTCATCCAAAGATATGATGCTACAAAATGGAGTTCATATATTATTTGACTCTGTCAACTATGGTAAGACATCGTGAATTTAAGAATTCCCAAAATTCGTATAATGATCAATTGCAAACAGACAATGATGATATTGAGAATATTAGATAAACAATGCTATTTGTAAACTAGAGATATTAAATTAAAATGATTGAAACCATGAAAATAAGATGAGAGGTGTCCAAAAAACTTCTTTTCTATGTTGCCAGCATTCAACAAAGTCACTGTCAACCGCACATGATACAGTATAGAAAACACTCAAAATTATAATGAGACTCTCTATATGATTTCAGCAAAAGCTGCAGTAAAGTTATGAAAATCTTGTAGTTTACTGCTTCATGTCTTTTTCATTATAAAAAGTAGTCAAAATAGGTGTTGCAAGAAACAGCCTTATAGTAGAGTCCCAAGGAGAAGCTATTTAATTATTCTTTGCTATTACCAATCTTGTTTTCTGAGAAGAATATGATTGCAGTTCAATTATATTCATAATCGTCCCCTTTGAACATTATTTAAAATCAACAAAATATGCACAATAATATGACTGAAAAAAATTATTAAAGTGGTTCATAATTGCTTTTTTCGCTATTCCGCCTTACATGTGGTCTCAAATGAGCTGCTTGATAGCTAACCCTTCCCTCTGCGAGGATTGAGGACCCCAAAAATTCTGAAAAGGAAAATTTTAACAGTTGCCGCAATCGATTTTAAGTGAGTGAAGTGTAAAAATAATGGATTTCCGCCCACAAACATGACTATAAAGTCATCTTTGAATGCTATTGTATTTTTGTTTCTCTTCGAAATTTATGAACATGTAGTTAGGCACTATTTTGCCGCGGAATTTTAATAATTGAACAACATTTTTCATGATATAAACCGGTTTTTCGAATTTTCTAGTAAAGTATTTGCTATAACTTTGCTAAGACAATTCGCTTCGAAGTTCAACCCAACACAGCTAAAATGTTACCAATTTTTTTTCAGATTTTGAACTGATATTTAGACAATGGAATAAAGAGCATTTTACAAAAAATTGTTATCATTTTGCTGGAAATGCTATAATATAGAACCACTTGAATACCTTACTAATAAGAAAATAACTTGATGAATACATGTGATAACTTTGCCACTTTTTTTCTAACAGAATCAAGAAGTGAATTGGAAACACCTACCTTAGATTGAACTTAGCCCTCCAAAGCCTCTATTACAGTAAAACGAAACCCATTGGTTTCCATTTCATGAATTGACTGAATATATATTACATCAAAAGCTTTTAGATATTCAGTGTTTCAGCAATGGAGAAAAAATTGGAGAAGACTTATGTATTTAATAATGAGAAAATGTTATAAACTTAATAAACGAATTTATTATATTTATTATATATTATGTTTTGTACAGCCATGGACAAGTTTAATACTGTAGACTGCATTAATGCTCAAGCAAATTATTCTATCTGTCACTGCCAGCTTAGCACTGCTGTTGGGCTGCATATGCTTGAGGCGAACACATCATTCTGCGAGAAAATGCTAAGAATAGAGAACCCTATTCGAAGGAATGTCAATATAAGAACATGTCAAGATTTTTGTTTGCATGAAAATTTTTCGTCTCGTATTGTTTAAGTTCATGCGAAGATTTCCAGTTCAGTTGAGTTAGAATTAATATAATAGGAAAAATGTCATCGACATATTTTAAGTATATTAATGGCTTTGGACTGATTAGTGAATCAAATTTAGACTCAATCAAGTTCATGGTAAAAGCAGCCATTGTTGAACCCAATGGTGAACCCATTGCCATTTCGTCAATTTGTTCATATACACAATTATTGAACATGAATTTAACATTCAAACACGCTAATTTGAGTAAACACCTTAGAGTTTCATGGGAGACAATAATGTGATCTTCAGGAATGAGATTGAGTATATGATTAATAGTTTTTTTAACAGGTATACTCGTGAAAAACAATTTAACATCAAAACTTGCCATAATTGATGTTTTTTCTTTTTTGGAATTGAAAGCAGTTTTAAATTTCTCTTGATAAATTTTCAATTTCCAACTCATTTTCAAATAATGTAAAAATGTCATCGACATATCTTAAGTATATTAATGGCTTTGGACTGATAGTGAATCAAATTTAGACTCAATCAAGTCCATGGTAAAAGCAGCCATTGTTGAACCCAATGGTGAACCCATTGCCATTTCGTCAATTTGTTCATATACGCAATTATTGAACATGAATTTAACATTCAAACACGCTAGTTTGAGTAAACGCTTAGAGTTTCATGGGAGACAATAATTTGATCTTCAGGAATGAATATATATATATATATATATATATATATTGGTTCCTCAACTTCAATGGGAATTAAGACAGACTGTGTATTGCTTTCACTAGAATGTGCATCATCACTTGCCATTGCAGCGTCATATACCAATGATGCAATAGGTGATTTAGTGTTTAGCTCAGAAACATAAAACCCATTCTGGCCCATGAAACTTCAGCCCCTATTAAGCCCAGTTCAGCTCATTTCTATCGCTGGTCCATTATGAATCACCTCAATGAGCATTCAAATTAGAACTTTAGACAAGCAACAAAGCCCACCATAAAGAAACAGTTGTGGTGGAACAATATAATATCAGAGAAGGAATGCATATCTAAGCATTATGATTGGCATATAATTCTTACAGACACAGTCATTAAACATTGGCTGAACAGTACATACATGTATGATACAAATTTTGTAAAAGTATCAGTGTTTATAGAATCCCCCTTTTGAAATTTGAAGGTGTCAAGTTTGTAACCTTTAAATATAATCCTAAAATAGAAAATGGTCATTTGGTTTGTTCTNTGAAATTTGAAGGTGTCAAGTTTGTAACCTTCACAATTGCCGTCACCCTGATTTTAAATATAATCCTAAAATAGAAAATGGTCATTTGGTTTGTTCTTAAACAGTTATGCATTTGATTTCATAGTGATATTCAAAGCTGAATTGAAAACATTTCGTCATTAACAAATATTTTGAGTAAATAAATTTAGTTATTAATCTAGAAGAAATTAGGAAGCATGCGTGACGTTTTAGGCTACATAATCGGTGTGGTAATCACCGCTACAGAGGGCTTGAATGTCTCAATGATGGCTCCATTCTTTCCGCTTATGGCTGAAGAAAAACTAATCTCAGAGACAGTTATTGGTAATTATTTTCTATTTCTTATTCACATTATTGGCAGCACAGTCGCTCATTAATACAAACATAGATATCTAATTGTTCTGTACAAGAAATTAAGTCTAGCGATTAATTGTTTACTTTTCCAACACAATGTATGTCATTTGTTTACAAAACTTCTAAATACAACAGCCATGCAAAAGCATGCACGTTTTTTTGATTAAGGTGGATATATAACATTGACTTTGAAAAAAAATCATAAAATAACAGGTAAATGTCTTTGCCTTTCACACAAACTACGAAATTATATTGATTCAACTATTCATTCTAAGTGGGTCCAAAGAACATGAGAACAATTGGTATCTCAAGATAATAACTCGAGGGATTATTTTTGATAAAAGTACTTAATATTTTGACCACGAAAATTGACCAAAAAACCTCAAAATTTTCACTATATATTGACCTAATGATGACAATAAAAAGACTCAAGCTAAGTGCATGTTTTGCTTAAAACGAACTATTTACATATGAAAAAATATAATGCTTAAGGTTTGTTACAGAAAACGACGATCCTTCACTAAGACATATCAGAGCTGTTCAAGAATGACTTTAGAACATCTACACCTCTTTACCTTCAATTTTATCCAATTCAATTTCAAATGTATCTAAATTAAATCACATTAATCTAAATCAAATTCAAATTAATCAAATATAGAAAGTCTAGAGCCATACCATGTAACATATTTACATGCATTTTATTGAAAAATAGGTTTTGTTTCTTATTTTACAAAAATTGTTTACCATTGTATTAGTACTATTATCAAAACATAGTGCCATCTCACCCCCATCGAGAGTACTAGAGATTTTTCAATGAGAAAGTTAAATATAACAATAACATGCAAGAATTGGTCATCACACCTGGATCAGTCTCGCAGCATTTTGTGATTTATGTATGGGTGACCTTATCTTAAATGAATCACACTTTCTAAGGACTACATATTTTAAACGAAGATTAGTGTTTATGATTATGGAGCTATATTACTGGTATTGCAAATTAATTTGATAATATATGTTGAAAAAATAACCTACGGTTTTTAAATATATAACAGACATGGAAGATTATTTTTCTGTGATGGTACATTTAATAAATAGGGGAAACACTTTGACCAGTGGGTCAGGTTGGCGCAACAATTAGCTATCAATTAAAGTTCTAAGGGGTTAGACCAAAAAATACATTAATTGAAATTCAATGAATATATATACATTTTAGTTCAAATGACTTAAAGCAGGCACAAGCCAGCATTAATTTTTAAGATTTTTTCTTAATTTTAATGAAACTGCCAAACTATGACTTTTATGACATTTCAGCCATAAATATTACCGTATTTTTCAAAAACTGCACTCCAGGTCTGAAAACCATCTAATTTTAAGCAGTTTTCAATCAACAATATGTCTTCTATTACTTTTTCTTGCCCTAATTATTAATGAAGAACAATCCCATTTCTCATTTAATATCGATCTCTTGCGAATGAAAATAAATAAATGTTAAATATACTACATCCTGGTATGTCAGAAAAAAATTGTTTTGTTGCATGACAACTTCCATATCACGAAAAAATCCTTTTCCTCAAATTCCATTTTTAATTAAAGTTTTATCTCAGAATATGTTATCCGGTAAACAAATTAAATTTTACCAGATACTGGATATCCAGAACTGATTGTGTAATTGCCGATTTTACCGGATACGGGATCCGAATTCTGAACTCCGACACATCCATAGTATTAACCCTAAACAGCCTGTCGTCCTTTTTAAAGGATGAACCGTTTTTCCACACTTACGAAGAATTTTCTCCAAGCTTATTAACAAATTTTCAAATCTTGGGGCAAGGGTAGGTCTATTGGGGAACACACTTTAATTCAATGTTAAAATTTCTATTAAAGCATATTGCTGTTGCAGAGGTTGTTGAAAAGATTCGAATTTTTGGAAAAGTTATAAATTTTTCCCATACCTAGTGATCATGTATTTAGAAGGTTTTTTTGAGCCCATGGAGGCAACAAAGAACCGTGACTGTCTCTTGTTACATAGATATTCCAAAACCCATTGAGGCCATTACACGAAATATTTCTTGCTACGGAATATTTCTGTCACGAGATGGCGTACGAAAATTGATTTTGCGGTCTCTTAATAAATGACATAAAAATATTTTTAGCGATTGCTCTAAATTGGCATGCAATAGCAGACCGATTTAGAGAAATCGCTAAAAATACTTTTTTCTATGACTTCTCAAGAAAATATATGGGCGAATAAAATGCAAATTGCCCCAAAATCTAGTAAACATTTCTTTTAAAGAAAAGCAGGACTACAATGCACATTGCTTCGTCAGCATTTAGAAAGATTTCGTGACGGTATAAAAATGCAGGTCAATTTAGAGCAATTGCTAAAAATGTTTTTTATACCATGTATTAAGATAGCACGGCAAATCAATTTTCATACGCCATTTCACGGCAGGAATATTTCGTATCAAGAAATATTTCGTATAATGCGTGTCGTGCACAAAGTCAGAAGTCGCGAGGCGGAAAGCTGATTTATAGCGAAAAAGAAAGAGAAGGTTCTCCTCTATCATGCGGCGCTTTCAAATTGAGCACAGCTTTAATAGTTTTTGAGTTACATGCGTTTCAAAATTTTTCTATAGGATCATGAAAATTTCCCCAGGCTGCTTAAGGTTAATCAATTCGCTTTGATCTTTGAGTGTGTCTTCAAATATACTTAATGTCCTATTTTATGAAAATAGTTTTATTTATTTAAGTAATACATTTCGTTTTAGAATGAAATGATTCAAAAATTTACTAGATCATAAATATTCAATTACCAATGCTAAAAAGGCTATTTTAAATTATGTGCAATTGTTTTGTTGACATTTGAAAAAAAGAATTTACTATATGAAATGATATTAATTTTATATTAAATGCCTTCTAAGATTGCATTATTGTAGTCAAAGATTGTTTGAATATTTCAGTTTATGGTAACAGTTTTCAGAAAAGTTGCAAGTGGAAGGGATCTGAATATTTGCTAGCCTTGTCTCTCGTTTTCATTTATATATTTTTGCTGCTGTTAGGTAAATCTGACTATATACTCAGTTGCTTTTTTATTATAAAAAATTGAGTTATATATTATACTGAGCCTATGATTAACGAATGACACACGCATGAGAATCTTGGATTCACTCATATATTTTAGTTGATGCACATGTAAGTTAAGTCTAGAATAGTTGACGAAAATTTGCAATACACAAGACTTCCTAGAGTACAAAATAGCAAAAATTTAAGCAAATCAATATGTTATTTAATAACAATCTATTATCAAATACTCAAATAAGCATTTAGGAATTGTGTTAGCAGGGTTCGATACAACAGCGTTTCTTACATCATGTATCCTAATTTTCTATTTGAGAGAAAAAGATTTATGGTTTTTCTTTTGCGTTGGACCCATTATTTCGGGAATTTCAATGATATTGTTCGGAATGCTGAAATGGGCACCAAAAGGATATACATTCGCTCTTTGCAGTTTAGGATGTAGAGCAGTTTCTGGAATTGGTGCTTGTTTTGGATGGGCTTCGATTTATGGAATCGTCGTGCCAATAAAACCTGAGTGGTCCATGCAACTTGGAACTTTACTTTCTGCAGCATATGGCGTAAATATTACGTTTGCATTAGTTTATATCTCAAATTTGTAAAACAACAAAATATGAGAATTTATATTTACGAAGGAAAGGCTTAGGCCTAATAAAGCTTTACGGGCTTTTGAACAGATTTCCAAACCTGCCAGATGAAACAGGTTTAGTCCGCATTCCACTTATTTGAGTGATTATTGGAGTATTTTCCACACTAACATCGTGTTAAATTCAAAGGACACAACAAGGCTGTTCGCATAAAACAAATTATATTAAGTGCTATTTTTAGTTCAAATACATTGATGTAATTGCTCCTCAGGAATACTTGATTCTGAATTGTAGACAGTATAGCGTTATTGGTATGAGACTAAAATGTTGCTTAGATGTTGGCTGCTTTAAAAAAATAACTATTTCCGGAGAAATCTAATTGGCTTACATCCACAGCACACACAGCACAAACCAAAAACATTTTGAAGAGAAGGGCACGACATTGACCAGTTGTTTATCTCTTACTAAGGCCTTGAGTAATTGTTCTATTATTGATAAATTCCATGGCTTAAAACAATATAAAACATATTTTTTCAATAATATTTTTTGTAAAACTCTACTTTGTAAATATAATTTGTGCATATGTATTAGCACTGGCTTAACTATGGGCACTTGCAATCTCCATTTGAGATCAAAAATGTTATAAACAGAAATATGTCATTGAAATCTATTATAGTGCTTCAGAAATAGTGTAATAATTTTATCCGCTTACCGTGTAAGCGTGTAATATAGAAAGATGGTTAATCTCTCACGTAAGTCGCAGTGCATATGCATAGTATTTGGCATAATGATGCTAAAAATTATTAATCTAAAATTATTTTGATTTTTAATTATTACGTTTATGGCTTTACTAATATTTTATTTAGGTCTTAGAGTATGTAGATATTAATCAATGGTGGATGCAGACGATGTAGCAAGTCATTTTTTTCAAATGACCTTCGTGTCCTGCTATTTCAATTGATATAAAAGAAGTTTGTGGTTAGTCTCTCAGACAAAATGCTGATTACTCTTTCTGTTGCAGAATGTTTCTACCCCAAGCAAAACGGCATCAGGCATCAACTTGACGTCTACGACTATTGGCAGTGGAAGAAGCTAATAAGAAGGTTGCTGGGTTCAGTCAGCACTAGCATAGCGACAAAAAAGCTGAGATACGCACTTCTTGTCTGCATAACCAATGAATATTTGTTGTCTGTGAGCACTTCCGGATTTGTAATATGTGCATTGAGATATGAGCAATAAAAAGAAATGCAGTCACAGATATCCAACAATTGACAATCAACAATAATTAGTAATTGATGTGTCTTGCATGGGTAGCTTTGAGCATGTTTATCAAAAGCATTGACATGATCCTTACATCGCATGTAATTTAAAAGTATAGCTAGTTTCCTATAAGGATGTTTTAGGAACATGGCGTATATTGCAAAGAAATTCAAATGGTCCTTCTTTATTCCTTCAAATTTTATGTATTCGTATGCTGTTGCTTTAAGTAAATGTTCTTGTTAAGTCAAAGCTTAACAAGAAGTGATCAGCTGTTAAGTGTTGCCCACTTCCTTGATAAAATTGCGTTAACTCGAAAATCACATGTTCCTTGTCCTCATTCAGTTATATTTGCATTTTTAAGACCAATATTAAGATCTAAATCTCAAATGTAATATGTCTCGGAATCAGATACAGCCAAAGTTTGATGCTGCATTTTCCTGTTTTTGATAAAATTTAATGTAAAATTTAAATTGATATCTCCAGTTGATGTTATTGGCTAAGGGTGCTGAAACTATTGTATGTGCTTCATTTAACTAAAAGGCTATAATGCTGTAAAAACCCCTCTGTCCCATTGTCAGCCACACGTCTGGACATTTCTCATGAAATGTCACCACCATTTAATTAACAACTACATGACTTCCAGGATTACAGGAAAACTGAATATCAGTAACAATCATATCAAATCTTGATTAAAGAACGTATCACACAAGCCAATCGTAACAAAATGTTCGTCATATCAGAGGCATTAAAGTAATATTTTGAAAAGATTCTGGGGTCTAAAATGACTAAGGTCTTCCATTGTCTTCTTCCACACTTCTATGCTATCACAAGCTAAGCAATCCGTGGATATACCTGGTTGAAGAAGGAGTGAGTTTTCTGTTGTTTCTTCCTGCCCATCTGATTCATCAGTGAATCAGGTTCAGCGATAATCTGATCCTGAGCCTTGTTACTTTCATCCGAATGTGGATTATATGCGTCGGAATCTGAATCACTCATCAAGGTTTGTACAATCCGATTTAATCCTGCAGAAGCAGATGCTCGACTTGGGCATACACTCATGATGTGGACTAAAACAGAATGAATATCATCTTCCATGTAGTGTTATTGCTTTGCAACTATTTAGATTACAATATACTTTAAACAAAGGGAATAAACGTCGACTGTAATAATTATATGCATGATGAGTAAGTAAAAAAAGAGTAGGTGGTTAAAAATTAAAGTTTTATGGTGTGTAGATAATCAGGTGTGCATTGGGATATATTTCTATTTCCCAGTAGTTGTTTTCCACAAACAGACATATTTTAAAATATCTACAAAAATTTGTAAAATGTTTATTTCCTTTTGATTGTCAAATGTTTAATGAATGCTCTTTGAGATATTTGTTTCACAAATCAGAAATGGGATAAAAATCTTCACGGATAGTAGTTTTTCGTTTCATAACAACGCACACATGAAGATCATAAACTGATTTCGTGCAAACTATTCATTTTACGATTCATATTGATTGAAAAGCACTGTTTTTTTCAAATATAAATATCCTTGGTTCTAAAATATTTTCATCAATGACAATGAAGAAATCAGATGTGGATAAGTGAGTCCAAATATGTAGAAAAATGAGATACATTATTTTAATATATCTAGCTTGTGTTCAATTTTATAATAAACTGCTTTAGGTTGGCACAGTTATGGGGCCACCTGTTGGAAGTTTTATATACAATTTTGGAGGATACATTATGCCATTTGCTTTTGCTGGAATTGTTCAAATACTTATCGCAATAGCTGCGTTTTTTATAATAGAGAGAAAATCCAACGTTCGAATCGAAAAAAGCAAGAGCATTTCGTTTCTACGATTTTTTAAAAGCGTATGTAATATGTACTACATTTCAATAATTTGTAAGCAAACATTTTAAGAAATTTCTGCACGAGTACTCATTTTGAAACTGATACAGAAATACAACATAAAATGTTTATGATTATGTACGCTATGAAATAACAAAATTTTGATGATCATTAATATATTTTCCAAGAAAAGAATAACATATACATGTACGTATAAATGTATATTTTGAATAATACATAGATTATTTAGCCCGAGGTTTGCATGCTTTTGATGCCATTAATTACAAATGGGGCAACATCTGGCTGCTTGGACACTATATTTTCGCCATACCTTGCAACTCGATATGGGCTTGGATCAAATACAATTGGATACCTATTTTTGGCATATGGTGTAATTTATGCAGGAATTTTGCCTGTTTTCGCCGCACTTGTCGCAAAAGGATTTGCAGGAAGGATCTATACACTTTGTGTTTTTGAAGCGCTTGCCATGTTTACATTGTTTTTACCTAAAATAATTCCGCAAATGGAGAATTTAGTTCAGTTTTGCTTTGGTTTCTTTCTGCTTGGAATTGGTGTTGCTGCAACACTTGGTCCAAGTATCGTCTGCACAGAAGGAATAGTAACTCATAATTTTGAAAATACTGAGGGAGTAAAATTGTTCTCATCTCTTATGTCGAGTTCAATGTTCTCCTTGGGAAGAGTTATTGGTCTCATTCTTCTTGGGGGCTACTTCTATAGTTTTGTTGGATATTATTACGTTCTACTAGCCAATTTAGTATTGATTTGCGCATCAGTTGTGTGCTGTATTTACTTAGGATTCTTCTCAGTTCTTTGGAAGAAAATATACATTGAAATGCCAGAGGAAATACCATTACTATTAAGTGGGTCTTTCAATAGCGCAAGAATTTTCCTTGTGGACACAGTCGGATTGCGATTTACAAACACAGTAAGCATGGCGCATTCTAAAAGACAAAAGCTTATAGAAATGTGAATAATTAATTACGTTTTGGACGTCAATACTAATCACTCCAACCTTATTTGATTTTTGAATATGTAAATATTTGTTTATTTAAGTATTTTCAGAATTTTTCAATGAAATAGAAATCCAGAATTCTATATCTTACGGTAAGCACATATTTTAAATTTATAATATATTGGACAAAGTATGAAACCGATCTACTTTTGATGCATAGCCCATATTGATTGTGACTATTTTGCAGAACTTAGTCGGAAAATCTAACATTTATAAAAGTTGTTTCTCATAAAAACTAATGCGGGGTGGTCAGTAAATTGATTTTCCTTGCATTGTAGCATAATCCAATTAAAAGAAAATGCTAGTTGAAACCAAGATCGAAAATACACTCAAAAACATAAAACTCTGCTTTATTATTTAATAGAATTAGCCACCCCACGTGATTTGAATAATTGTTAAACAAATATCTGCCGCTAACACTTTTTGCCAAACCACTAGTGGACATATATTTTAGTTAGCTACTATTAGCCACGCAGAAATTCTACATGGACTTGCAGAAATTGAATAAGTGACAAGTACTTGTTTTCCAGATAAATACGTTTGTAATGAATGGATATACATGTATATATGCACAAAGCAAAAAATTAAGTTGATAGAATAAATTCTTTGGAATTTCCCTTGCTTTGTTCCTTTTTGATCTGGTTTGAATTATATTAAAATGCGCAGCTAAGCATTTCATGTCATGTAGTGATCACAAGGCTATTGTGAAGGGAGCAATTACAGTGTGAGCCAAATCTAGGTTAGGACTATGAATACGGTGTTTTTTTAGCTGGCTATCTTTTGTTCAAGTTAATTATCTTATTTTAGATCCAAATTTAATTTTATTAGGAGACCCATAATTGACCAATAATGAATGTTATTAATCGTATTGTATTGTTATTTTTAAATGTAGGTTATGAAGCTACTTTTAATTATTACTTATTTAGTTTAGTTACTTTTTATTTTGTTGCAGTTAGTGTCGTGCCTTATTGCTATCTTAATTAACGTATTAAATGTAGGCTAGGAAACTGCTCTTAGTTATTACATATTTACATCAAGTTATTTTAAATTGATTGTATAGCAGCTAGTGTTAATGCATTGTTACTCACTGCGATTATCACGTTAACATGATTGAGCATGAGGAGTAAGTTGAATAGTGATTGGTTTTATTTATCACTGATAGTTAAGGCACACATAATAGTAATTGTCCTTATGAGCTTGAGCTGAATTGCTGCAATATGGAATCAGAGCTGCAGATGGATCCTTGATGGACGGATTTGGCTTCTGGCATATGCCCACATCATTAAACTGGAATCTCTTGGAGCTACCTAAATAGTAGTTGTTATACAGTTGGAATGCAATGATAGTTGATTCTAATCTAAAGTATTGTAGAAATTTATAGTTTGGAAATGATAGACATCACCCTGCATATGGGAATCTGTGAAGACTGTATACTAAATAAATAACATCACAAGCAAAGCTCAGCCTGGGTGATGATTCTACATAGCGACTGTGACCTGAATCGTCCTAATAACATCTGGAGCCTACTTACACAGCTATAATTGAGAAAACTACTTCAATCCTGGTACCAAAACGTCTTGCTCTGTTTACCTAAAAAGGACAAAGTATAGAAATTGATAAGCATTCACTGGAACTGTGACATTATTGAAAAAGATACTACCTAATCTATCAAAAAAATTTTTTTATTTTGAACTATGCCAAAAACACAAAAACCTAGCAATGGAAATCAAAGTGATACCAAATCATAACCTTGCAACAGAAAATTGATCACTACAGAGTAACTAAAAATAAGGACTAAAAATAAAAACAAGTTGGAGGGGTGGCATTAGTGTATTGTGTGAATTGGTGATCAAGAGGTCTAT
>CABFPE010000032.1:1237168-1247552 GCA_900660155.1 Hofstenia miamia | reverse complement strand
ATGTGACAAATGTGATTATAAATGCTCTACATCTAGCCATTTGAAAAGACATCAGTTTACACACTCGGATATAAAACCATTTAAGTGTGATCAATGTGCTTATAGCTGCTCTTGTTTGAGTCAGCTGAAAAGGCATCAGTGTACAAATTACGGTATAAAGCCATTTAAGTTTGATCAATGTTCTTAGAAATGTTCTAATCAAAGTCAGCAGAAGAGACATCAGTTTGCACACTCTGATATAAAACCTTTTAAATGTGACAAATGTGATCATTAGCGGCCTTATCATAGTAACATCCAAAGACATCATTTTTGCATTAAGCCATTTAGATGTGATCAGCGTGATTATCATTGCTCTAATTCTAATCACCTGAAAACATATCGTATTACTGTTTTATATTCTGATAATTTTCAAAAAAATTTTATGCCGTTTTATCTTATATATATTTCTACAGTGTTGAAAACATTTATGTAACACATTTGCATTATTCTAATAATATTTTATGAATTTATGGAATCCACTTGGAGAAACGTTTCATCTTTTGTATCTAAGTATAATTTTATTTAAATTTTAATTTTAGTTGAGTGTATCAATAGAAAGCCAAAAGGGGTGAGCATTGTACCCAGGCCATTATATTATGGTTTATGAATTTTTATAAGAAGTAACAATAAATTTGAATTCTAATTGTATTAAAACTAGTTGATCTACTTGCCTTAGTATTAATCTCAAAATATTTTCCATAAAATTATAATTTGGTGCGATTATATTATGGTTTTTGATTTACCGGACATTGTTTTAATTGGCTAGAAAATTCTTAAGAATATTGATTGGACAGCGCAGAAGATAATAGATATAGCCTGGACCGGGAACCGCACGGTTTATCGCTAAAATGCGGTTTGCGGTCTCTGGGGTGCGGTTTGCGGTCTGAAATAATTCCTTGACAAGATAAAGACAAACTTAAATTTAACTAAGTTTAACCAAAACGGGACATTTTACTGAACATACAAAGTCAAACGTCCTCTTCGTCAAACAATGGCAGAATGCAGTCATCCTGTTGGTTACCATCGGCGGCTTTCAGAAATGGAAGACTGGGCTGCAGATATCCAATTTTATATCGAACGAACAACATCTTTTCCACTATCTCTTCGGACATGCTCCTGCGAATTTTGCTGTGTACCATTATGTGACGGCTGAAAACTCTCTCAACCGCGGCTTCACTTTTTGGGATTTTTTCCAAAAATTTGACGAGTATTCTCCTGTCACCTCCTGCCGCACAGCCATGCATTTCTTAAATACGTTCCATCTCAAGCCAAAATGCGGACTGCGGGTTGAACGTGCGATTTGCGTCCAGAGGTTTAATTGTTCCCATCCCAGGATATAGCTCTGCCCGCCATGCCTGTCTCGCTTAATAGAATTGCGCAGTGATCACTTTGTTCTCTTAAATGTCGGACGAGTACAGCTTTAGTGACATTCAGCAGTACTTTTCAAAGGCAGAGTTTGAGAGTTTGGGATTCTACGATAAGCTTCAGTACTCCAACTTGAAAAAGAATTATGATGAAATGATAAGTTCTGGCATAAATATTCGACCACCTGATTTCATGCAAAAATATGATAGCTCAGATTCACAGAGGTACTGTTTTAATTCTAAAAAGAAACAATATATCAACACCAGATAACATATGAGAGGCTATAAATTTTGAAGTATATCATTAAATTGCAACAATATTTTTTCAATATTGTTTAGGTTCACTACATCATATATTTCATCTAGCTTTGAATTTTATTCCTAATGTGAGTAATGTGAATAATCTTTTTCTATATACAGGACTATATATATGTATATATATATATATATATATATATATATATATATATATATATATAATGTTTGTGTCAAATAATGTATGAACATAAACTGAAATTAAATAATGTTTAAATTTTTGTATAATAGAATGGCTTTGTTCGCAACTGGGGTGAAAAAATTAACTTTGTTTCAGAATCCAAAAAAATTATTGTAAATCGAATGTTTGTATATTGCCATTTTGTCATCTATATTTAAAAGCAGACCCAAGAAGCAGGATAAATTAGTGTACTTCTTAAGCTGAAGCAGTACAGTGGACAGAAACCGCAAAACCAGCACTTTTCTCCTTAAAGCAGGAAATCTGGCCACCCTAGTTATACCAAAATCTGAATTCATAAAAGATGTGAAGCCTTTTATATTGTTACATAAAATAATGTCATCTTGCTTTGAGTTACGTTAATATTGATGAACTTTGTAGTCAGTTTCTTTTACATAAAGTCAATGGCATCTGGCTAGGAAATATCATTGCCTGAGACAATCATTATAGTACTTAGTGATTTCTGATTAAATACGGAAATTTTTTCTTTATATACATGAAGAGCAATTTATCTAAAATCATTCACACAATTATAATTTCAATTAAAAGATATAGCTCTAATTAAAATATATCACTTTGAAAATATTTTTAATTATTAAATATATTAGCATACAAAATTTAAGCAACCTTAAGTTATACGAAAATTATATATTCATTCCTACAATACATTTACAATGGCTTAATAAAATAAAACACAATAATCACTTTGTCAATATATTTGGCAATGTGATTTTCAAAGGATCTTAGTACTTGTTACACGGACGTTTAAGAAACCTAAATTGAATTAGTTTTATTGTACTAAGAAAAGCCTTTGCGTTTTATTACATGAATATTCTTATAAATTGTGCGTATAATTCTGATGGTACCAAGTCAGCGTTACCATTAATATAAAAGTTATAGAATTTCAAACTTATATATTGAGAGTGAATTTACGATCCTTCGTTACTTATCAAAACAACTAAAGTAACAGAATAATTTGTTTTCTAACTAGTTCGTGTAAATAGCATTTACTAACGAGCGCAGTCACATTACACTGTATGTAGATTCAAATGTGATATATAAAACATGCAATTTTGTTTCTAACTGACGAATATGAATTAATTGGTTTTGTTTTTCATTTAGATAATATTGAGCTCAGGTTGGGATTTTTGCATAATGCAAGCACACATATTTTTGAATGTACGTGTTAAGGGATAATCGTGCCCGTTAAGTTTAAGGATTACTTTTACAATCTAAAATTACAAAAGAATATTTGTACATCGTAATAAATATCAGGAATGCATGTTAGCAAAATTGTCGATGCTCTGTGTAATTCTGTGACGAAATACATGTAGTAATAAATATGAGTATAGGCCAACTAATAAAAGTAAACTCAGATTGAAGTGATTTTTTTTAGATTTCAAATACTTTTAATTTGATCTTTTAACAAAAAACAACTGTGATCTTCCTAGTTCCTGAATGAAACCAAAAAACACTCTATCAACTGGTAATAGTTAAATTTGCAAAACAAATAATATTCAACTTAAAAGTTCATAATATGAATTATTAGTTATCACGAACATTTTTTTTGTGATTTTCAAAACTCATTCTTAACTTGATAGCACAAACTTTATTCATTGGGAATAGAAATATATTTTAGTACGTACTAGTATGTACATTATTAAAATAATTCTATTTTATCCTTCTAGAAAATATTTTTCAGATTCTGGTCTTCAAATTTAGGTGACCAAAAACGTATGGTTTGTAGTTCGATATCAATAAAGCAATATCGTTTCAATAATGCAATATACAATACAAAAAAGTATACATTCCTAACAAAACAGGTTGAAAAACAAGCTAATATTTTAATCAAATCAAATTCAGTTTCACATTCATGCTTAGTAACTGAAGTTCTATGTGTTCTCGATTTATTTTGAGAAAAATTATTTTAAATTGGACCTCTAGCGAACAGATGTGGTTTTACTATTAATTTTATTTCAATGTTGCGACGCTAATTGATCAGAATATATTAACTCATTATTTTACACTAGATTCACCTCAAAATGTTCTTGAAGTTAAGCACAATTCCATTTATTCAATTTTGTATTTTATGTGAAAACCGTATTTAAAAGAAATTTAACGTGCTCTGATGGTGTTAATTTTAATTTAATTACCACACATTGTTATATTTAACAATTTCATTATTATTCTGATTGCTTAAGAAAATTTTTAATTTATGAACATTCATCTCAAATACGTGTATTTGATAATAGCAGATTTTGATTTGGTGTCGATGTTGAAACATGCAGGAGCGGTTTGTTGCAAGGTGTCATGAAACATTTGAGTTCTATCTTTGCATAGTATTCCATGAAAAATTTCATATTCATTAGTTCAACATCCGAAACTTTTGCTTGCTGATAGTGAATAGGGAAAATTCCTATCTGATGGTTGTTGTTAAGTTTATGTTTTTCAACAAGCATATCTTACTCTTCGCCTCTTTTACATGTGTGAGTGGTAATAGCTTCTGTTTTCGTGATTTTTTGTACATGACTTCTTGTCGACATGGTGATAGTTTGAGTGTGGCTTTGTTTAGGAGTTCTTATTTTCTTGAAGTTGCAGTGGGGTTTTAAAAACTATGTTGATGCTTTTGTAAGGGACAAATCTTCCAATTGATTCAGTAGTTTCTGCATTAATACTAATAAGACTGAATGAATATTCCACCATCAACTGGCAAGGTATGAGTAGAGAGCAGGGGCGTACGCAGGATTTTCTGACAGGGGGGGGGGACATCATCGTCATTACGCAATGCGGGGCGAAGCCCCGAGAAAAATTTTTGAAAATATTGAGAAAATAGACCCTAAAAAATGCATTTCACGATCCTAGATTTTAAATTCTTTAATTTTTACGAATTTTTTTTTGATTTATCCAGTCAAAACCAAATTTGGAAACCTGACGGGGGGACATTCCACCATGTCCTCCTCCCTCTGAATACGCCACTGGTAGAGAGCCATTTGTTTCTCCATTATACTGCGGTTTTTGCAATTTTCTAGGTAATTCTGTGTAGAATGGGGGCGACGCTCCTGTAGCATTTCAGTGGTGAGTGCCAAATTAGTATCGTTATAACCTTGTGGTGTGTCTTGGAGGTTGCACCCCACATATATTTTGTGGTGTAGTGGTGAAATGAATCAATTTTTTTTCATGTAAGCCTAGCTTGTTTTGAATGATAATCAGCAAGAGACGTCCAAACGGGTTCTCATAATTGATTCCTTTTTTAGGTGTTTTTCGAAGCTATTGATATTGTGTTTTTGATCTTGTAGCAGCAACATGGTAATGATTCTTTCCAAGAATAGCCAATTTTTAAGTTTTCTGAGAAGTGGTGCAATGGTGATTTCTAGAGATGGGAACCTGTAGAGAAGGATTGTAAGTTAGTAGAATACTGACTAGCCACATAGCTGGTGTAGGGAGAATTTCTGGTATCTCAGATTCTTTGAACATGTCTTTTCTGAAGGAAGTTTTGTCTTTGAACTGTGATGCAGTTATGATTTTGCTGAGTAAATGTTTTGTTGCCGCATAGTAATTTTGTGGACATTCAATTTTTATTTTCAGCCACTGTCCATTTTCATGTTTTGCTGCCTTCAATTGTAGACATTATTTGTGTACGTCGTGTAGGGGTTTTGAGACTGACTAAAGAAGAATTTACATCTTATATCAGTTACGTTAATTCTAATACAGTTGGGATAAAAAATCTCAAGGCTTGGATTTGTAGGAGAATGTTGATAGCAATTCTTTCTTCAGTGATAATGCGCTGCAATGTAGATTTCTGTTGACTAAGATATCAATAAATATGAAATTTGTAATGCTGCTTTTTGGCGCCACCATGTATGTTGCAGAGTAGTTTGCAGATTATGTGGAAGTTTTCCAAGTATACTTCTAGATCCAAGACGTTATCAGGTATGGTTCCATTAATTTCTTCTATATAGATGAATGTGACTGTGACATTAATCATTTTAGTGGTAACAAGGTTTATGCTTTGGACCATTTTCATGTTGATGGATTTTAAGAAATAGACAATTGATAAATTTTTCCAATCAAGATTGACTGTAAAAAAATTTTCGCAAGCTCTTTTATTTTTAACAAATATGTATATGTTCCTGAGAGTAATATTATCCTCGAACATAATGTGAGTGGTACTGCAGAGGTATTCTCTGCTGAGTTCTTCTCACATCCATTCTTCATAAAAAATTAGTGGGCTTATTTTTGGATTTTTCGTTGTATCAATTGTAGTAGGTAACACTGATTTAGTTTTCAGATATACTGGTAGAGATTTTATTAGAGCTGAGATAACATACTATTCTTGTAGCAATGAAATAGGGGTGGAGCACCTCGCCTTTTGATATAGACATTTTATCCACTTGTTTTTGATAACTAGTTGATGTCTGCCGCTATAATCTGAGGTGGTAGGGAGAGATTTCCAAGTATTTGATGCTTAACTGGAAGTCATGAGATTTGTAACAGAGGTTGAGATCTCTTTGTACCCGCCCTTTTTGATGTGGTAGAAGTGGATAAGGTGGATAGAAGATCATTGCTAATCCCTGGATCTGCACCTGGTGCACTTTTTCTAGTAAGGACGTCAGGGAGCTAGTCTCAGCTTTTCTGGTATTTTTGCTGGTCTTCACGAAGTAACCAGTGGAGTTAAATCAGAATCTTCTGCTTGTGTAACAGCAGGAATTTGAGTATAATTTTTCTGTGGGCTATTAGACTTTATCAGATTAATTTCATTGATGTCTTTTCGGAATTGGCCTTGCTGTGTGTCTAATATATAAGAAATTTGGGTAATTATACGTTCTTCTACTTGATTGGTGAAATTTGTGGATTTTGGATGCATGTAATATCGAAATTTGAGTTTCTAGCTTTTGTAATTGTTCTCACATGTTGATAATGATATTAGTGAGTTGTCCTTTGTTTTTTGACATTAACACTTGATATTCAGTACTTTCTGTATTCATGTTTATGATGTTACTTTTTATAGATTAAGGAAGAGTAGAGGTAACTCTGAGAATTTTTCGTTTGTCAGCTTGGACCATGACATATTATCTTCCAGATAATAAGTGGCTATAGCAGTCTTCATTAAATACGTGGTTCATTAGAGATAAATAGAAAATAAATCAGTAACATACAGATTAGTTGTGGTTTTTCTTTAATAAAGAAATAGAGTCAGAAAAAGTAAGAACTAGTTTCAGGTCAATGTTCTTTAACGTTCTTGGGTCACCATGTAGCATCAACTTAATTAGTGTTATAGTATTGACATAATATGAGTGACATCTATATTTTGAAGCATAATAAACAACTGTTTGCAAGCACAGAGAGAAAATAGTGATAAGAAAACTGCATAAATGGATTAGCATATGAGTAAAACTAACAATCAGCTGGGAGATAGTAAATTAAGCATCAAGCACATGAGTAGTAAATTAGGCATTAGTAATTTGATAGAGTTTAGCTTAAACACAATATGGCTTTCACCAGTTCAGATCTTCTCAGCCATTGAGTATAAGTAAATTGAGTTAATGTGAATGAATGCCATCAAAAAAGGTCATGCAAAAACCAAGTATAGATCATAAAACTGACGAACTTGTCCTGCCTCAGACCTACCCCAGCTCTTCCTCAATAGAAAAATCAATTTAGCTTCTCATCATTAAATTGGGAGTAATATGAGAGAAAATAAAGCACGACCGATTCTTATCAAAACAAAAGTTTTATTGATAATGCGTACCAGAGCTGCAACCGTGCCTGGTTTTTGGAAGCACGGCCCGGCAGTGTGGATTTTAAGCACAGCACGGTTTTTAAAAATATTATTAGGGCATGGCACGGTTTGTATTTTTGTTTGACAAATTTACTGTAAATGTTTAAAAAAAACAACTTTGTTCAAAAATAAATCTTTTCCGCAAGATTCCTAAAACACATGTTTTATATAAACATATTATGATCTGCTTCCATTAATGTAATGCGTCTCAAAAATAAACATCAAAGTATTCATATTTACTAGAAGTAAGTAGTGAAAAATAAAAAACCTAATTTTTGAAAAAAAGCTTAGTATAATCTTTACTTTTTCTAATTAAATGTATGCTATTCAAGCAGTACAGTATGAACATTTACATAAAGGTAACTAATGTATTAGAAAACGCTTATTGCATAGAAAAGCTAATGCAATAATTAGAACATAAACTATAACTTTAGAAACATTAAATTACACGTAGTAAATTATTCATTATATACTAAAAGTAATTATATGCAAGCTTATTGCGGGGCAATATTCTACTCCCGCAGCCCACCCCGCACCGCAGATAAAAAATGTGGATCCACCCCGCAAATCCCCGCCCCGCCCCGCAAGAACCAAATTAATAAAATAAAAAATGTAATAGTGCATATAAAATAATATTCAAAACAATGATCATGATAATATTAATAAGCAATGACAATTTTAATCGGAATCGCTTTCACAAAAATGTTCTTCTATGGGTGCAACTGTTTTCCATTCACATGGAGGAATTCGCAATTTTTTCATTAAACTTTGCATCTGATTGTGGCTCTTTATATGGACAATGGATTGTAGGACATTAGGCTTTATCTTGCGGCGAAGTTTTGATAAAATCAACCCATTGTTGCTGAAAAGTCGTTCAAAACACGCAGATGAACTGGGGACACACAAGAGCCTTTTCTTCGCAGCCTTTTGCAAAAGAGGAAATCGCAATGTTTGCCGACTCTCCAAAATATGTATCTTTAAAATATAAAATAATACTTTAATAAGCATATTTAATATTTTTAATAAATTTATATAATATTTAAAAACAATTCATGTTAATTTAAAGGAATTTAAATATTAATGAGTATTGTAGAATTAAGCGGCATTACTTGATAATGATAATACACTAATGTAAAAACATCGTAAAAGAGCTTGTTTACAAGCATTCTAGAATGCTCTTGATTTAAGATCTAAGATCACGGATTTAATGATATAAGACTATGTTATCCGCATATAAATTATAATTCTTCTTCAAATGTACAATTTATATTCTTGCAATCTTAAAAATTCAATTGTTTTAGATTCAGTTGAAATAGATATTGTATACTATAATAGATATACGCCTAAACTAGCTCACACTGTGCATGATATAATTTAACCCCAGGTAATTCGCATTTCCACAATAATCATGATCTAGACGCAGATAATTGTTGAATTAAAATATAAATAGCATTAATATAATAGAAAATAACTTAATAAAAAGACTGACAAATTATCTACACAAACAAAAAGCCAGTTCTAAATTGATATTCTCTGAACTTCAGTTTTAATAATTCATATGCATATTACCCACATGTTCAAATTTGCAAATTCTTTTACCATATTCTATATCCTAGGTCATACTCAACCCATGCCCACCCCTGGATTATGTCAAGTTTCCTGAACAAGAACTAGCACTATTGATTTTTACTTTAAAATGATTGTTAATGAGAAAAACCATTCAGAATTTAATAAATATATGCATTTATTTCTAATTAATAGTGTTCTACTCTATGTGCAGATAGATCACATTAACATTTCACAAAAACATCAAATAAATGAGTGGGCCTAAGATCCAAAAAATAACAAAGGTACATAGTTATATAGAGTTAAAAATTTTGGCCCCTCCCCCCCAATATTGAATTGCTTCCGGCGTCTCTGAATAATTTACATTATACAAATTAATTAGCAATATTTATATGCTACATTCTGACTTGTCAACGAGCCGTAATTTCTAAGCTCGGCTCGTTTAAATTTTGAGTAAGTTCAAGCCGTTTTTAAGCAAACCAAATTTATAGTGCTGCTTGTTAATTTGATTATGCAGATTTTTCTTATTTTTTCATTAAATATTTTTTACTTATAATCGTATTTTAGAAATGTTTATTAAATAATAGGAAGAGCAATTGAAACAATTCTGAGAACACAATATTTTTAAAAAATACCGAGCTGAAACGAGCCTCATTGAAAAATCTATAAATGCATTAAAAATATCTTCCAATACATTAGCTCAATACTAAATACATTTTATATATTTATTCAAATCAAGTATTAATAAAAAATTCGGAATTTCGATTTAATAAAACTCTAGTGAATTCAATCAACTGACAATGAAAAGGGGGGAGGGCAACTGCCCCGCTCACAGCGCCTATGCGCCAAGCGTCTTCATTAATTTTTTATAAAACGTAACAATTTGAATTATAATTATATTAGAATTAGTTGTTCTACTTGCTTTAGTAATCTCACAATATTTTCCATAAAATTATATTATGGTTTTTGAATTTACGGGGCATTGCTTTAATTGGCTAGAAAATTCCTAAGAATATTGATTGGACAGCGCAGAGGGTAAAGTGGGAATTAATAGATGTAACTATGCCCGCCATATCTGTCTCGCTTAAGAGAATTGCGCAGTCATTACTTTGTTCTCTTAAATGTCGGACGAGTACAGCTTTA
>CABFPE010000032.1:1203541-1216904 GCA_900660155.1 Hofstenia miamia | reverse complement strand
TATGTAATAAAATATAAAGATACAATTGTAATAACCATCAAAGTGTAACCACTGTTAAATCATCAATCATCATGTAGCATTGTAAAGGTAATAAATAACTTGAGTTCGTCAATAATATAATTAACATGTAAAACCTACAGGCTGTGATAACACTATCAGACAAGCAATGACAATTAGGAAAGCTATAACAGTAAAAAACTCCTATACCTAACCGTAACCTAAGAGCACACCAGGTAACTACAGCTGTCGCCCTCCCCGCTGTGGAATAGCTATTAGGAGGCTGCTCCAGCATACCTTTAACCGAATGTGGGAACCACCGTACAATTACCCTAGCTCGTAGACGTTTAGCTTTCCATCAGAATATATAAAATAACCTGACAAAAGAAAATGAATCCAAAGTAGATTTGCTCATCATTAATTACATCCGATTCATTATATTTATAGCACTTGGTGATAAACAACTAAATACTCGACAAGTACCTGCTAATCTTTCTTGTTGACAGTTTTTCCCTCGCTTTAATATTTCTGCTAATTTTACGCAACGTCAGCTTTAATTTGACTATGCTGTTTGACCATCTTTTGTTTTGTCAAATACCGTCGAGTATAATTTTTAAGTATTAATTGCACAAAACATTTACAAAGTGAAAATAATCAATCCTATCATGATTTACATTTAATCATTATAATCAATAATAATTTTAGTCTTTGTTTCCTCATTCTTTTTCTCTCATCTTGACCAATCATGATAGTCTTGATAGATTATGTCACACTCCCCCTCCAGCATAGCTAATTAAGGATGACCACTCTTTCTCCATGTACCATTTCAGCCGCCTTTTTGATTATCTTGCTAGCTTCTGACAAGTACCTGCTAATCTTTCTTGTTGACAGTTTTCCCTCGCTTTAATATTTTTGCTAATTTTACGCAACGTCAGCTTTAATTTGACTATGCTGTTTGACCATCCTTTTGTTTTGTCAAATACTGTCGAGTATAATTTTAAGTATTAATTGCACAAAATATTTACAAAGTGAAAATAATCAATCCTATCATGATTTACATTTTAATCATTATAATCAATATTAATAATTTTAGTCTTTGTTTCCTTCATCTTTCCTCTCATCTTGACCAATCATGATAGTTTGATAGATTATGTCACAGTAGATCACAATTTGTCTATATAAAAGGATGTAGGTTTTCTAACCATTAACTGAGCTTTGGTGTACCTCAGAGATCAGTTATAGATCCACTGCTTTTACTACTTTTTCTCTTGTACAGGCCGATGCAGAATTAATAGCCAATCATTGGGAAGTTCAGATAATGTGTCATAATGATGATACTCAACCTTATACCACATTTCATACAAATAATACTTCTGAAGTGGAACATTTTAAGCCTTGCATTAATGAAATACGTAAATGGTTTGCTATCAACAGAAACTTGCATTTTTTTGATAACAAATCCAAGAATATGATTCCTAATTCTTCTCGTAGTATTCCTCATGATATTGATACTGATATTGGGTTTTAACAGCTGAAGTTTCCTAGTTGGGTTCATAGTCTTTGTTTTATTCCTGACAGCTTACCCTCACGCAAAGCCATTTCTACTATGTGTTCTAAGGTTACTCATTTGGATCACAGAGGTCATTTTACAAATTACAAGAAATTTGAGTAATGTAAAAATCTGAAGGAAATGGATATTATAGAGAGTAGGAATTATTAGATATTTAGCGATATCTGCCGCATTAATGTCTTACATTGTAGTGCCTTCAATTTAGAGAAGTTGTTTGCTTAGAAAAATAATATAAATGAAAGTGAAAAATGTGTTATTGTAAAAATTTTAAAACTATGAAACCATAAGTTCCTTATTTTAGATAATTGATTACTGTTTCTAGATAGATCAGATTTGGGGTATATTAGGCCTTTGCGGATAATCCTTTATCAATGTGAATGTCAATTATCCCACTGATAACGATTTGAGCGCAATGCTGAACGCTAAGACTCACTCAAATCCATACGAGGCCGTACACATGTTGACAATACACAAGTGATTCCTAGTGCCTTAAATTTCTTGTGTTCAGCTCGGTTTCAAAAATCAAGATCAATTACAGCTATTCTCCTTTAGCAGTTAGCTACTCCCTTACGTGTACAACTAACAAGTTGCCTGCAGTTCATGATAAAGGAGCATCAAAATATGTACTATGCATTTTGCATCAATTTCTATTCTGATTGTATTCACAATAATTTTACAAAATTGATAGTTATAAATTCGAACTACACATGGATGCATGTACAAGTTGTTGTTTGTTACCACCCATGGTACTGAAACCAGTTTAAACTTTAAAGTTCCCGCAACTTCTAGCAAATTCCATTGTAATGCCTGAAAGAAAAATTTGGTGGCGCTAAAATTTCATTAACATTTAGTTTGGTTCGTTAATGTATGAATTTGGACTGATTTATATTAATTTACATCACCTTGCTGGATATTCGATTAAAAATATAATTGTTTCAATTTTGAGAAAATATTTTTTGGTTTTCTATCATTTGCAGGAAAAATTGTTCCTTGATGATGGAAACAAACGGAACCAAAATGTTTGTTCTACTTTATAAACCAAATTAAAGTTATTTCTAAACTTAAAGATATTTAAAATTTCCCTTCAAGCATTAGAGTGGAATTTACAAGAACTTTAAAGCTTAAGTTGGCATCACTTCCATGGGCAAGCAGCACATAAATTTATTTATTTAAATTAAATTTGAATGCAAATTTGCATGGTATTTTACACTAAATTGCTCTAATTCACATTTAAAAGCAAAGTCATTAAATTTTTTGACAATTTCTACATCATTGGTAGGCATTTAGGGTTGAAGAGGTCAAAAACATTGTTTGAAAAACTATGTTTATTTGGTGCAGGGTCATGGTAAATTAATGTATTAGAAAAAAGTATTATTGAATAGGAGAACAGGTTAAAAATAACTTAAAAAACAAAATAATGAATCAACACAGATTTACCGATCTTACAAAGAGATGTCTTATACAAATAATGGGCATATAATTCTTCTAGTATTTTTTAAAAAGGTTCGTATAATGTCTCCTTACAGCTTTACGAAAAGTTTTATTTTGATGCATGTAAAGTAATGGATTTAAAAGAGACGACATATTTACCAGTTGAACACTTGACCAATATGCAAAAGAGTTAAGTGATAAACCTAATGGAATTCCAAAGCTTTCTTGGCCCAAATAACCAGCGGAATACATCATATTTGGATATGAGCATATAACAAATTCTGCTACAAGAATGATACAAATTGACGTTGCTTTTTTTTGCTGAGTTGAAATACTTTTGCTATAGGATGCTTTCCAAAGAACCTTGTATATAACTGCTGAGTACATAAAGCCAATACAGATAGTGACGATTGCCACAAAACTTATTGAATTGACGAAGAAGTATGCGGTTTGAAATTTTGAAGAAATCGTAAACACACATTGCCTCTCCTTTAATTCACTTAGCCAAAAATTTGGGAGCAAACTGATTGCTCCGAACAAATAGCAAAGACTCAACAGAATTCTTAGATTTTTAGGAGGTTTAATGAAACCATCGTAGTGATGAGGAAACGTAACAGCCACAAACCTAAATTTTAAATATATGAATTAAACCAATTTCCTTGAAACTTGAAAAAATATTTTTCAATATTGATTTTATGTTTCGGATTCAGAAGAAGATATCTATCATAGTTTATTGGGTTACAGGATTTTAAATTTAAAATACATAATGTTAAGAATAATAAATAATGGAAGGTGCATCTTCATTACATATAATTAGAGCAACCTAAAATTCAAAACGGTCAATAAGGTAAACAAAATTTGATATATCATTAATAATGTTAAACTTAATGTTCATTGTCAACATTGTCAAAATGACTAAGTAATAATATACATGAAATAATCTCAGAAACATAGTTAGTTGATGCCATTTTCGTTTTAGGGACACAATGTCGAATGAAATCTTTGCGAGTTGTATCTCATTGGGAAGTACGAATTAACTGTTATTTTTAATACTTAACATCATACATCAAGATTTATTCTTCTCAGTATGCCAAAAGCAACATCATCGAACCCTTAAAAAATTTATCACAGTGGCTTTCTCAAATTCAGGGAAGTTTGAAATTCAAAATTTTTTATGTGAGAATATGTAAAGAATTAAGCATCATTAAACTTACTAAACAGCTTTGGAATTTCTTAAGCATTCATGAAAAAAACTTAAACTCTCGTAGCTCACAAACTAATAAACATATGCAAAATCTGAAGACACCGCAGTATAGAGAGTATCGCCTCTTTCACTTACGGCTTAATGCCATGCTTGATCAAGTTTCCATGAACTCCAAACCTTGAAATTACATGAACATAAGGTATGAAAAGTATTTAAATCCTTTAAAAATCAAAATTTTCAGTAAGATATAGTTAATCTTTTCAATGTACTTCAGCCAAAGCAATATGCCTTTGTACAAATGTTCAACATAACATTCTAGCACATTCACCAATGTGTCCATAGCTCACTATTTTTAAATTTAGGAATATGTTTGGAGAAAAGTGTTTGAAAAGGTGGAAAAGCTATTTGCCTATTAGTATTTTTCAGAGTTTTCTTATTCTAAATTTGTACATTAACAAGGCGAAGCCAGAAAATAAATTTGTAAATAATTACTTTGAAAAAATAATATCCCCAAATTCATTTATGAAATCCTGCAACAGTTACCTGCATCAAAATATTAGCCATTTTCAAAAAAAGAACAATTTTGTTTTGCTAAATTATTTTTTGTTTGATTGTCATTTTTACAAAAGCCCGAAAGCTTCAGTTTTTTTGAGTTAACTATCATCTCTATGTGCATGCATTTTTCAAGAAATACTTAATTGCAAATCATCTACTTCAAATCTGAGAGATTGTATTCTAGATGTCCTAAAAAAACCTAATAACATTGCATACAACCCTTCCCGGTTTGATGCCACTGATTTATGATATCTGCAAACTATATCCCAATGAATTTAGGTGTACGCCAAACGTGGAATTCTTTCGTTATGTATGCGAAGGACGCATTAGTTTTGGATACATTTTGTTGAATTTAAACAACTGGTATTACATGAAATTTTGTATGTAAAGTGACTTTCTTTAATAAAATGTGATAGGTCAATTTTTTAGTTAATTTTTAGAAAAACTTTTAAGTATTTGGTCAAATTTTTTAGTTTATAAATAAAAAAATTGTGCTGCACATAACTCCATGCCATTAAATATTTTGAAAATTTAAAATCCCGTAATCCAATAAACATTTTTTATTGTGAGAAAGTTGAACTGCGTCCAGGGAGGGGGCTAATCACCGACAGGAATGCGGTTCATTTGCAAAATAATATATGTCAATACGTAATATTTTTCAAAGTTGTATCAACTACTCCATTAAACAATGAACAAAATACTACTACAAATCTACATTAATTATAATGCAGCGGATATTAATCAGCATAATAAGGCGATTTGCACAGTGCTTAGAGTACCTTATTAGTCCAGACCATCCAAGAATATTACTTTGAAATTTTTAATTAGAAAATTTGTAATATTATTACAAAATATGACCCTACCCACTATCAATATTTCAAAAATATAACACAATTTAGATTTTGAAATTGAAATAATCTACCTAATGCTTGGGAAAAGATTAAAATTTTGCACACCGCTAAAATTGAAATACATTAAGTTTTCGTAACGTATGATGTTTACTGACATTATAGAAGAAGCTTGGTTTATAGTAATTGAGTTATCTCATTGTGTACAGCAATTAACTTTCAACGAACTATTCAATTAATGTCTTCATTCAAATTTATCTTGAATTTCCATTGTTCTTCTCTAAAATGAAAGTGTCCTAAATGGGTTATAACCTGATATTTTTGCCAAAGTAGGTGACATGTAGATGCCTAGTATTTTCCCTAAAGATGAATAATTGCTCTGTACAACAACTGGTTTGTTGGGAGCACATAATGATAGGAGATTGGAAACATCTTTAGTACCTTTATTTACTGAATGTCGTTAATAGTAAAAATAATGGTTGTCCGAAAAATATTTTGAAACACTAAAATGATACAAAAATATCAAAATTATGCATATTATCACATTTTATGACTTACTACTTACACTTATGGGCGTTTAAACATAAAATTTGGATTTCATATGTAATAAATACTAATAGTAAAGTACATGACTTTATAATAACTTTAGACTCCCTGATTATAGGGTAAAGTTGAACAATTTTTTGATTTTAAATAACAGTTATACGTAGTATAATACACAGATTTCTTGTAGATCTGATAATTAGGGCCTGAATTTTTCTAGTAAAATCCTGAAAAAAGCAGAATGTCAAGAAAAACGCAGACAGAGCAGAATGATTATTTTAAAAAAAATGCATTGGCTTTATTTGAAGAAGTTCTCTTAAAAAATGAGATTGAAATATGAAATTATATTGTCGGTTAGCACCACTCAATGTCGATATCCCTCTTTTAATCTCGCTCTTTTTTGTTCCCAAGTCAAGTTTCAGTTCTAAGGTATGCTCCCTTTTAGTGTCTTGCGGGATGGAGGCATTCTTGAACGAGAGTGTGACCGATTTCTTAAAATACTTTCAAGAAAAGTATAATATTTTGCATCAAATACTTTTTTGTCTAGGTCTTGGAATTTTTGAATCTCATCAAACTGTATAGATTCCAGGGTTGGGTGATTTATGATTGTTTTCTATTATAAACAAATCAACTGATTTTAATAGAAAATAATTAAATCTTGGTTATAATAAATGAAAATTTCGGCAAGTTATAGCACTGATTGAATATCATTAGCATATTAGAATATAGAATAGCCTCATTAGAATATCATGGTGATTTCATTAGCCTCGTACGTACAACACCCTATACAAATTTTAAAATGTAATGTTCATTCAATTCGCGCGTTTAAATTGTTCACAACAATCAGTCGCTCGTGCTTACCCGGCATAAATATTTTGCACGTGAAAGGACTGCATAACCGCGTAAACCATGTATCTAAATCAACCTTTGATTTTGTTTTTGAAAACGTCGATTATAATCCGATTTTAATAGCTTGATTATAATCAGTGATTATAATCATCCAACCCTGATAGATTCATTTCTTAGATCTGGAACATACTGGAATTCAAGCAGGCCTGGAAACCGATCAAACAGTTCCCGATCTTTTCTCTTACCATGAAAAAATTGTAATGAAGCAAGCTAAAAGCTATGAAAATTTATGTTTTATGAAAATCAAGCAATTAGATAAATTCTAATAGATATTCGTTTTAAAACAGAAACTTATCACCACAACAAACAAAAATATTTAAAGTTTTTACACATGGCTAATACGCGGCCGCCAGATGTGGGAAAATAAATCTCTTTGATATGCATTTGTTGCCATAGGTTATATGGAACCTGTAATATATTCATTCAATATAGTGATAAGACCTATGAACTTAATCAAAAAATTAATGTCACCATTATTGAGTGAGCCGACATCACCCAATACAAAGAAAAAACTTTTCAAGCGACTGATCTGTCTCACAGAAGAAGAAGGCCATGATTTGTAGTTTTTTATTTAAACATCGCCGGTGAAGAATGTACTATGTTGCTCCACTCACATATGCAAGATTCCCCAGGATTTCATCAAAATGATAAGAACTTCGATGTCCTATCATATCATTGGAAGAATAAACCTTCAAAAAATGTAGATAAGTAGCAAGATCATATCTAGTCATTCAAACTTCAGAAATAACTCCTGAACTAGCATTTAGTTCAGCTGAACTTACGATTCCTGATTCACAAACACTTCTGCATTTTTTCCATATGAACGAAATCTTTGTTATCAGAAAGTACAGTATGCAAGCAGTGTAGTTAAAAATACAGCAATTCATGTATTATGTTCTCTCATGGATTTTCTACGGAGAACATAGCAGAATTTTAGCGAAAGCCCCTTAGGATGCAAATTTTTATCCGGTGTAGGAGCAGGATCAATTCATTGTGTTTCCACAAGACTATTTCCTCAGTGATGCTAGTGTACAGTAATTTTTCAACAAATATTGTGACATTCTAAATGAAAGACCCACATCAGAAGAAACTTGTCTAAGCAAATATTTATGATGATCAATAATTTATAATTGAATTCAAATTCCTTTGAGCATATCAAATTCTTTTGTTTTAGAAGGAAAGCAGAATGCTTCATGAAGAATAAACAGTATAACATAGTTCATTGAGTTTTAGCTTATAAAAATTCTTAGAACTACTGATAATATATTGTCATAAATGACACCAACTATCAACGAACGCTACCCATTAAGAAATCATTTAATATTGACCGTATATATATATATATATATATATATACCATATCATGACAGAATTACAATTGCAACGTTGGCTGAATTGAGGGACATAAATAGTTATGCAACCAATGAATTAAGGAAAATTATTTATCATATTGCCCGATTAGAATACAAGAACATAATAATACTGTAAATACGAATTTCTAGACTGGTTCAGTTATTGCATTCTATTCAAATAAATATTTACAAAGTGTACATATTTGTGAAAATATAACACTATGCTCACATAAGTAAGAGTCAATATTCCCATTAAATTGAAAGGACTACCATCCTATATCCAAAACAATTATTTTAATGGTATCAGGAAAAAAACTGCATTATCGAAACAGCTGTGATGCTTTGGAAATTTTTGAAAAAATGTTTCAATGAAAATATAATTGGAATCCAATGAATAAATAAATTTGGTTGTCCAATCAATTCCAATTTCCAATGGACTCCAATTAAATTCCAATTACAATGAACAAGCCTGAACTTTATCCTAGCTAACCCATTCACAACAACTGCTACTGGGAGAACTGACATGCCATGGAATAAGTACTATAATAACTTATAATAATCAAATTCAGACATCCGGTTTCATTATAAAAATCGATTTCAGCAAAAAATAGTAAATTTGGTAATTTGATGCATTTTCCCCAAACGAATGGCTACTATATATATCTCACTCTTCCCTACGCATAAGACAATTAAGCATTGCCAAAAACAACGATTATAAACTTAGAGCTGTTACAATTCATATTGAATTCAAGATCATTTATTAATTTGAATTTGCCCAAAGTTTCCTGGTTATATTCTTGGAGAATTATAAATTTAAACTAAGTAATTCTATTATCTTGATTCAATTTAATACCAGTAATAAATTTTGGAAGCAACAAATTTTTTGGAAACTAATATTATCGTGGCAGATTACTGCTAATTGCATTTAGGAAGGATTTATTGACCATTATTTACAATACTTTAATCTTATTGGGGTTGATCGCACTGTGGCATTAAGGATTTCTGACTGAATATTGTTCATGGCCGATTGTTTTCTTTCTTTTAATACAGTCAAATTGGATGGAGCCGGTGAGTAAACGTTTGCCTTTAGATATCCCCACAACTAGAAATCGCAAGACGTGAGATTGATCAGAGAGTCCCTTTGGTTATTTTTGCTCCGCCAGGTGTTACTCAATCTTGTTGCATCAAAGTTTTAATTAATTCACGTGTTTGAGTGAAATGGGGCCTTGCGTGATCAATTAGAATCTAGCTATATCGATCAGCACTTATAGTCTGACTTTGTCTATCTTCATCTTCGAAGAAGTAAGGAGGAAGCAAAAGATTCTGTGTGAAGCCAACCCAAACAGAAATTTTTTTACTGTAGTGGCTGTTGTTGAGTTTCATCTAGATTATTCAAACAACATATTCTTGCATTCCATGAATTTGCCTCGCCAGNCAGACATCCGGTTTCATTATAAAAAGCGATTTCAGCAAAAAATAGTAAATTTGGTAATTTGATGCATTTTCCCCAAACGAGTGGCTACTATATATATCTGACTCTTCCCTACGCATAAGACAATTAAGCATTGCCAAAAACAACGATTATAAACTTAGAGCTGTTACAATTCATATTGAATTCAAGATCATTTATTAATTTGAATTTGCCCAAAGTTTCCTGGTTATATTCTTGGAGAATTATAAATTTAAACTAAGTAATTCTATTATCTTGATTCAATTTAATACCAGTAATAAATTTTGGAAGCAACAAATTTTTTGGAAACTAATATTATCGTGGCAGATTACTGCTAATTGCATTTAGGAAGGATTTATTGACCATTATTTACAATACTTTAATCTTATTGGGGTTGATCGCACTGTGGCATTAAGGATTTCTGACTGAATATTGTTCATGGCCGATTGTTTTCTTTCTTTTAATACAGTCAAATTGGATGGAGCCGGTGAGTAAACGTTTGCCTTTAGATATCCCCACAACTAGAAATCGCAAGACGTGAGATTGATCAGAGAGTCCCTTTGGTTATTTTTGCTCCGCCAGGTGTTACTCAATCTTGTTGCATCAAAGTTTTAATTAATTCACGTGTTTGAGTGAAATGGGGCCTTGCGTGATCAATTAGAATCTAGCTATATCGATCAGCACTTATAGTCTGACTTTGTCTATCTTCATCTTCGAAGAAGTAAGGAGGAAGCAAAAGATTCTGTGTGAAGCCAACCCAAACAGAAATTTTTTTACTGTAGTGGCTGTTGTTGAGTTTCATCTAGATTATTCAAACAACATATTCTTGCATTCCATGAATTTGCCTCGCCAGAAAGAGTGCTTCATCTGTCCAAAAAATTTTATCTTCTAAACTAACACGAAACATCTAAAGTTGATAAATGAAATTATTTTTAGTAGTCTGCATAGTTATGCTACCTGCAATGTACACGGCACTTTCTAATAAATTTTTGGTTACTAAAAATAGTAGAAAACATAAAATTGCGTTTCTTTATAATGACTCGGTATGTGCGGAGATTAGGAATATCACTTTTCAAAAACATTTACATTCCAAACACAAATTCAAAATTGGTTGGTTCTTACGTAAGAATATACTTTTTGAAAAGCCTTTGGAATTAAACTATCTTTATCTTGTCCTAAATATTACAAGCAACAAAAAACGTTCTCTCACTGACTACAAATTTGTTGGTATGATGCAAGCCCATAGAGAGCATTATCAACTAAGGTGGTTGGACCTCCTTCAGGATGAGTGGATGTGAATTTCAACTTTCTTTAAATTTTAAGTTAAAATTTTACCAAGACTGTACACCATTTTAATTTTATGTTACATACAAGGGCGGGATTTTCTGAGGTGTGAGGTCATATAGTAGTCATCAAATAAATAACTAAAACCGGGGCGAAGTCCCGCGAAATTTTTTGAAAATATGAAAAAAAGACTTTATTGAGAGCAATGTTGCAACAGTTGAATTAAAGAATTTTATTGCTGCATGCTGATTGTGCTTTTAACTTTGCTGTCCAGGGGGGGTTCGTCCCCTTCAAGCCCCATGACTATGGGCCTGGTACAATGAATACTTTTCTGGAGGCTTGAAAACTGCAAAAATGTCACCAAAACAAACAAAAATGCATAAGTGTTTTACAGGTGACTAGTAGGTGCTAGCCAGTAATGCGGAATATAAGATTTTTTCATTGCATTAGTACTAGTTGTCATTAGTTTCATTAGTTACGGGCAAAACGCCACAAAATTATTCAATGTAGTGCTAAAAACAATAAATAAAATTAATATCACGATTATTGATAGTCCCGATTTAAATGAAAATAACTCTATCCGAAAACCCGGACTGACCAAACTCATTTCCATCCTGGCTCTGACAGATATTCAACAAACGATTTACAAAAATAATAATTTTGATATCAAAATTTAGCTTAGTATTGTGAGAAAGAATACTGTATACCATACCTATCAAATGTAATTGCTATGATATGGTACCAAGAAACTGCAATTGATGCCCACATGAGATATGTAGTATAAACTAATCGGCAGTAAAGTGAGCCTAAAATACCAGCGGGGGGAGTAACGTGAGCTTCAAATGCAGACTTGTAGATGAATAGGGATGCTGTGAGAGTGTCTATAAATGCAAGTGATGAAAACAAAGTGTTTGTAAATGACTTGTTCAGTTCCTTTGAGATGTTGAATATAAACAGTAAAAACATGTTGCAAAGAATGGCAGAAACATTACCTATTTGCGTTAATATAAAGTGCCATTGCGAAAATTCAAGATTATAGTTTGCTACAGACAGGGTAGAGTTCATTATTATTTGTTTTAAGTGATGAAATAAGAATTACGGCTAGTTGAAGCTTTTTACATCATTCTAAACGCCACAATTGGCCATATTTAGCATAGCAAATACAATTTAGAAGAGCAGTAGCATGTGATTGGTTGACATTTAACAAGAAATTTATCCAATAAAACAGTGGTATATGTTAAATTTGTTTTTTGAACGTATGCAAAAGCTATTATTGCCCTCCTGCCTAAGAATGTGCATAATGAATTTTTTTGCAGCCTTTTTGAAAGCATTGCTTATTAATATTACACAACTAAGACCATTAAAATTTACGAACATTCCATTTTTAAGGCAAATATTAAAAAAAATTAGTTCGACTATTGATAAATTATCTGGAAATAGTAAGTTCGGATACATATTTCAACAGTAATAATGAAATTAAGCATGGATTACAGCAAAGAAATAGACAAATTTGAGTTAAAATGAACTCACTTTTATAGACA
The DNA here is from genome assembly GCA_900660155.1 of Hofstenia miamia. NCBI lineage: Eukaryota > Metazoa > Xenacoelomorpha > Acoela > Hofsteniidae > Hofstenia > Hofstenia miamia. The sequence goes on along the minus strand of CABFPE010000032.1, from coordinate 1,204,220 downwards.
GCACAATACGTTTTATTATCTGTATTATTTAGCAATAAATTTAAAATAAAGAATGTGTTTACTTAAAAATTATAAATTGGTATTGTAATATTCTAAACAAATTTCCAGTAAGTATGAAATAAAAACAAATTTCTTTCCCTTTTTTGAAAAATTTTAAATATTGAATATAAAATGGGATTGAAGTTACTGAACAGTTCTAATTTTGTTGATGGAATTTCTTAAAAATTTTGTTTCCTAGCTATAGGGAGGACGTTCACAGTAAGAATTTTCCAAACTGCCAAGGTGTAAGCCATTGACATCAATCGAATTCAAAAGTAGACGCGAAGCAACTATACTTTCATCATCATTATTGTGAATCTTTTGATAATTAAATGAACAGTGGTATTTGAAGAAGTAAAACAATGGCGTAAACATGTTCTAAGCAATTATGATAATTTCTTCTACAAATTTTGTACACATCTTGATTGCATTTTTTTAGAAAAATTCAATTCTTTGTAATTGCTACCCATTTGCTTATTTGAGATACACTGAATGCGAAATTTGTTTGTTCTTAGGTCCGAAAAAGTTTGATTTTTTGTCAAAATTTTAGATTTGCTGACAATATTTTGGCTTATGGATTTTTGGCTAATTAAGATAATTCAATGAAAAATAATAAAATAACACAATTATATATATATAT
>CABFPE010000032.1:1170942-1203469 GCA_900660155.1 Hofstenia miamia | reverse complement strand
TATATATATATATATATATATATATATATATCATAATATGTACTATTACAAATAATAAGTAAATATATTTAAAATATATTACCCAAATAACAAGTCATTATGTAGTTTCGATTAAAAGCAGATGACCGCTGGGTAATTAATGGGCCACTGATGTATATCTGATAAAAACCCATTGGTGAGCAAATAATGATCCATTAATGGGCCATTGATGGCAAACAAATGGTTTTTACAGCTGAGCATTACTTTTATATGAAAAACAACAATTTTATATTGATACGCAATTTAAACATTGCTGTTTAAACAAATAAGCACAACAAATTGCAGAAGGATATCTTTGAGATTCTGTCAACCATATTCAACAAAAACACATGGTAGAAACTTGATAGAATGTGTTGTTTATAAATGATCACAATGAGAATAAAATTCTGCTAAATTTAAGAAAAATATGGTGCTTTCTTCAATCGTGAAAAATCTCTCCTACTTAAACCTAAATTATTGTGTATAATAATTAGTAATTTGAAAGTGTTCAAATATTCATGAATAATTTTTTTTGATTATTCAAATTACATATATATTGTAATTTTTTACAAACTTAGAATTTCAAAAAAGCTTTTCGCAATTCCTTTTTTATATTAAGAGGATCTAGAAACAAAATAATGAAGTGAGTTTTGTTTTCAAGCATGTGCTCATTGATTATTGATTACTAAGGTTGACACTGATTAGGCCAATGGTTAACCAATGGGCCACTGACATCATCAGTGGCAGCAAATACCGTATTTTCACCAACAGCGGTTCACTGATAATGGCCAATATTATATTATGAATTGCAATACGTAACTTAGTATAATTTGATTGAGTTCAGGGCGCTGTTGGAAGTGTGTATAGCATATTATCATAAAATGAAACATCTTCCTGCAAACCAATGAATTCATTATACAGTGCTCATAAAACCGAGAGCTGGCATACTAGTTTGCGCTATCAACTGCTGAATGGTAATTAAATTAATTTGTTATGAAAATTGACTTTGATCTGGCATAATTGTAGATCATTATAATTAATATTTGTTCGGTATATGGAGAAATAGAGATCATTTGTAGGGTTGCGTCAAGATTCTTATTCTTAGACATTTTCTGTCGGAGCTGCTCCATCAACTGAACTAAGGAATCCTTCGCGAAATTTTTTGTCTGGTTGATTTTTCATAGAACTTCTTGCTACTATGCAACGTGTTGCAACAGCCTTTGCTGCTGTAAAGTCGCATTATTTGATCTACAAAACTGCTTTCTTCTTCAACAACAGTGAATGTACCTAATGCAGAGTTTTGAAACAGAAGGAACAAGTAAATAAGGAAAAACAATCTATGTAAAAAGATGAATCGAACTGTGTTAGTGAATAGCATCAACTTTTGAATGAAATCATATATCTACATCAGATATTTGCCCTGATATTAGACAGAAGAGTAAGGTAGTAATCAAAAAAAAAGAAAACTTCAAAAGATTGCCAGAGCAGGACTTACATCATCAATCATCAATAGTCACTGTTGTTAAGCATGCTTTTGAAGTTGGTCATAAAGTTGATGTGTTAGTTACACTGAAATTTGCATGAAAAATGTGAGAGATGATTTAAGTTTACTGATATATGGACGAAATTTGAGACAATTTTTACTATAGATTTATCAAATTCTACAGAACTTTATGTTTTAGGCAATAGCACAGATTTGAAGATAGTTTCATATTATTTTCACGTTATTTTGAATACGCTTATTAATATTGTCAATAGAAAATATAAATTTGAATGGTGAATACGTATACATATATGTTTCACTAAAAAGAAATTATATACTTTATAAAAGATAACCCAAGTCCTTAGAATCTTGGATTTAAAGGAGGTAATAATGAATTTCTGCCATATTAGATTGAGTAAATATAGCTTAAAGCAAAAAAAGTGACCACTTTTCAAAATTTTTTTTATCTAAAGTTACTAGATGGCACTGGTACAATAAATAGTTCAAAATATTCCCAAATACTCGAGGAATTTGCACGAAACGCAAACTGCTTATGGATCTTAGAACAAGATGAAGCAACCCCTCATGCCTCAAAATCGAAAAAAAATATTTTACCAATTATAATATTCAAGTTATGCAATGGCCACCGAATTTGCTAGATCTAGTATCCATAAAGAACGTGTAGCAGATTCTGAAGGATTTTGTCGAGAAAAAAATCTCACAAATCTTAAAGAAATATAGAGTTACATCATTGAATCGCATCACTAAATCCCACAAGAAGTCTGTTTAATGGATTAAGTTTCAAGAAGTTTAATTGCGTGTCACGCTTTGCATGGCAAACTTGTCAAATAACTTTGTCACCAGGTTATAAGCTGAGACAGTTATCTTTTCAAATATATTTTATAAGTCTCTATTTGTCTTTCGGTTGTTTTTAAAAATGCGTATGTAATGGGTCACTTTTTTACTTGAGCTCTGCTATTTTTACGAAAATATCAAACTAGTCGTCCATAAATGGGTATAAAAACAGTGCTTCATCACAAAGTTAGAAATACTATCAGAATTGTGTTGTAAAATCAAAAGTAATTGATCTCAAGAACCTTGTGTAACGGCAGTCTACAATCCATATATTTTGTGATTATTCAAATGAAAATAGCAAAATTATCGATTTTGGCTTCCATTTATAAAATTGCTCTGCACCAACCTAAAAATAGATTTTTCGACAAAGCTTCGATCTGAATAATTTCTTTCACAAAATTTTTAGCATTAGAAACTTCCAGGCAACTTTGTGATTTCCAAAATAGTTCATGTAGCTTAAATTCTAGTATTTCCTGCAAATTTTTATTTCAATTTATGTAAAATCTTTGAAAATGTCATACATTATGATAATTAGAGTCATTTAATTAAATATTTAGATACATAAATCAAGGTTTCTGCATATTTTTATAAAATTCCGCCCCTAGAAATGTTAGAATAGAACTATCTAATGAAAGGAGTGCCAGAGCATTAGCAAATTCAAAACTAAAATTTATTGTTTATTTTGAATTAAAGTGCAGTTCTATAGTAATTAGAAATTTCGGGATATTCCTTTTATTTCTTTAATTCTTTTTAATAAACCATGGACAATTCAAGTTATACTATCAAAATAGAAAAATAAAAGTAAATTCTTCAATATTAAGCATTATACCAATATAAAACTTATGAATTTGTCAAATCAAACAGTGCAAAAATATCTTTTTGATGATTTTAAAAAATATCATAAATACAAGCTTGGTTAAAATATGAGTGAAGTGAAAGCATACAAATACTTTAATGTCACTGATTTGTCTAACTTTCTATACATTCAAGGTTTGGCATTCAAACAGTATTTTGTTGCTTTGTTGAACAAAAGGTTGAGCAAATTCAAATGCTTTTAATTGCATTGACATTTCTCTTTAATGTAGAGAAAATAGCAATCTTCAATCTTGAAAACTTCTTTCATAAAATGTTAGGCATTTAAAATCCTACAACTAAACCAATCAGATTTCAAAACAATGCTACAAATTCCATCATGCTATTTTATTTCCTTTGGCTGATGTTTTTGAAATTTAATAAGAAACTTAAAATACTACTCTAAACTAACTTTCAATAAATATTGTTGAATACATCAAAATTGATATTAAGCAAAATATTTTTGTTAGTTATTTAGGGCTATTTGACAATTAAGTTAAATTTGGAGAATTTCTTTTTATAAAATTTTGACATTTTTGAATCTGACTTTGTAATCTGTGTGAACTACAATTGGGCCTATAGTACTTCAAAGCTTCAATCAATAAAGCAATCAGTTCAATATATGAATTTTCTTTCTCTTATGTTGCTGGTATAATTTATTGGACATCAATCATTGGGCATGAAATACACATGGACATTTATTAGTAGAAGTGAATCTCTTGTGTTAATTTTAACAGAAAATCAACTAGCATTTTGTGTGAAATGAATGATCAAGCTTTATTTACCCTTGATTCTACAATTTAATGTGGTGATTGATTGTCTCAAATACTTTTAAGGAAAATTTTCCTTTATATATTTTGTAATGGCCGTATTTTGTACATTGTAGCCCTTTATATAAATTAGTGTAATACACTTGCACTAAGTATAATTAAATTTCCTTTTTTTAAATTGAAGCATGAGATATAAAAAAATTCTGATTATAAAAATTTATAGAAATTTCACTTAGGAAATACACCATAACTCACTAAGCAATAAAAATATACAAAATCTAAAAAATGCCATGGTTAGAGAATTGTCAATTCTTTCATTTTCACCTTTAATTTGCAACCTGAAAGGAAATTGGGTGGAATTTTTTCCAAGGACAAAATAGGTAATGCCAGTTGTTGCTGAAATCATCATTAGACTGTTTTATTATCTGAACAATAGGTATGGGAATAATTTGACAGCTTCTGCAAAAATAGAATTTTAGTATTTTCATACACTTAAAAAACAGGAAAAATTTATCACAAATTTTCACTATTACAGAAAAGCACACTTACTGATGGATGTATTGAAATACCAGTATTCCAAAAATGTCCTAATAAGCATAGAGTAAATTGCTTAAAAATGTGAATATAATAATTAGTAAATTGAAAGAAACAACAGCTGCTTGGGATTAAAGAATTGTTTCTGTTTAGAAAATCTTTTGTTGACTTTGATATATAACTTTCCATATGGTGGCTGAAATTCTGATTCTATGTATAAAATATGATTCTGGGCTAAATAATATATTATATTAGTAATCCTATAAGAAATGGCACACTTTGGTGACCATGTGTAGAACAATGCTGATGAAAGCAAGAAAAACTAACAATATGTAATGTTTTAAATGTATTTTAGCTTCATCAATATAAAACTTGTTACTGATTGTACACATATACATGTAATTAAAGTTGATGTATGAGATCTTTTTTATTAAATAAATTATTATTTTGCAAAAATATATAACAAGCCTTATTTTCAGAGATGTTTGCCTTCAATGCATATAATATCTCCCCAGTTGAAATGTATTGTGGTATAATTGGTTGGAAACGAAAAAGAAAAAAAAGAAACAAAGACTAATAAAAAACTGTAATTTATTTCTTTTTGTAAATCAAACTAATTATGCCTCATAATTATGAGTAAATTTAAATTAAGTGCAGTTATGACCTACTTGTTATCAATAAATCATTTTGGCAAAAGAATAACTTGCTACAGCTAATTAATAGTGACATTGCATAAAATCAGCAGACAAGGGAAACATAAACAATGCAAAATCAAAAGACAGGTACATGTTAGCTGTTTAATTGTTTGTGAAAATTTCATTATAAATATAGTGTAATCAATTTAGAAAGTGATGAATTAATTTTCACTGAAATTATCTTTTACTTTATATCAGGCTTGATTAGTAATGATAATGAAAAGCTAAATTGTTTGAGCACATGAGTAGTTCTTGACTGGTCTCCATATTCACTTAAAAAACATTTGGAGCTGCTGCACAATCAGCCATTCACAATGTGGTGCAGCTGGTAGCTTTATAATTAAGTATTTTTGATACCACATCTCTAATTTTTTATTTAGATAGCAAATTTCCGGAAAGGAAGAAAATAATACATCTAGGCTCTTGTTAGTAATCTAAAATTTTTGATAAAGTTTTCATGAATCTTCAAAATAAGTACTTTACTGTATTAGTGAATAGCATATAAATGCCTGTATTTGTTTTTTAATATAAGCTTCAGATTCTAGATTGCTATTACATTTGTAATCATAGCATTTAAAATCTTGAGTAATTTTTCTTCTTTCATTGTATATTTGATAATTTCAATTTCAAGATTAATTGTCTTCAAAAAATATGTTGTCTACTGTGAGAGAATGCAAGCATAAAGGCATTCCTTACACCCTAATTTCTGATCAAATGGTGCAAGCATAGAGGCACCTCTTCTAATCATTTGCATTTAAATAAATTTCAATTAGAATAATAATTATTGATTATTATATGTATGTATATTAACAATTTTGTTAACACATAACAATATATAATACTGCAAAAAAGTATTCAGCTGAAAGTAAACTGCTTGACTTTTGACTGAAGTAAGCCAAAAAAAATTTGAAATTACAGTGATCATCTGATCAAAAAGAAAGGAATTGGTAGATCTGTAAGTGATATTATTATATATGTATATTGTTATTGAAATTTAACAATGTTGAAATAATTTCAGTATCAATAAATTCTTACTGGATGTTAGTTCTATTTTTCTTAAATTAGTTATTATGTGGAATTATTATAATACTTTTAATAAGCTAAATTTTTACATGGCAATATTTGAAGTGGTTTCACTGGTTAAAATCAATGGAATCATGTAATATTCAAAAGGATACAGAAAGCAATGAAAATACAATGACTAACTAACTAATTCTTATCTTTATGCAGATGAACCTTTTGTTATTTACAACTCTAAGCTAACCTTCATTCAATGAGTGAATATTAACATATATTTTTGGAGATTAATGTTAATGCTTTAATAAGCTCAAAATAATATATTTACAATTCTATGACATTTTTCCCCACCTCAAATTAAGCACTTTAAAATTTAGGATTGCAGGATATTCTTGGACTGTTGAACCATCTTTTCTAGAAGTGCTATAGCTATTGGATTGATTTAGATCAGGTTTCAAAAATGATGCTTCCTGATGTTTTAGGTGTGTAGAAGAAAGCAGTGTTTATTCCAAGTCAGACATATTTGTTTCTCTGTTATTCATATCATCAATATCAGGTAGAGAGCATTCATTTTGAGAATTACTAAGCATAGATGTTTCTGGCTGTTGTTAATTTGAATATAGAGTTGTTGGTTTAGAAGAATTATTAGCATTTTGAGGCAATGATGCATCACCTTTGCTTAGAAAAATTTTGTGATTGCACAAAAGCATAATAAAAGGACAGTGTTTCCAATAATTTTACTTGTTCAGTTGGTAGATCTCCTTTAGTTGTATTGTAGAATCTGTACTGGGCTCTAGACATTGATGTAACAAGACTGTACAATTGCTAAGTATATAGTCCTAAGTTTCCAAGGCATGATTCCATTATACTGTGATCCTATTTAATTAATTATATTCAGTACTGTTATTCAGCAAGGCTAATTAAATCGTCTTTAGATTGTCAGCTATTCACAGGGCCAAGGTTCAAAGCCGTGCCATGCAACAAGAGATGAGAAGAGCTAGTTGGTAACAGTTGCCAGGTGGTGGAGATCAAATGGTGACTCACCAAATCTCTCAGTGTCTTAAGATGTTCTCAGTGTGGATGTGTTCTTGATTAAATTAGTGTATTGATTACCCTTGTCAGAACAATAAATATGAGAAGTGTGCAACCTGATTGCATTAGCTTGCTATATTCCATTCATATAAATAACACTGCATTTATATGAGTACATATTACCCCTACTAAATACATGGGAATAATTAATGCCATCAGCAGAGACAGAATGGTTCTAGGTTCAATGGTTAAGTCCTTACAAATGGTTGTTAAGTTAGTATTTACTTCACACATGTAGTACATATTGGGGCTTGTAGGCACCTCATATGTATAATAAGGTTTATTATAATGTCATAGGAATTTGAATCTAAAACAAATGGTTAGCCTAAGGGTATTTTTCCAGCTATTTTTTGACAGCTTGTTATTCATGGGAGTGGATTGGTAGGCAAGCTAAACAATAAAAAATTCCTATGCCTATACCTAACCTAAGAGCACACTTTGGTTCCAAGCTACCAGCCACACCACATGATGAATGGCTGAGTGTGCAGCAGCTCTGACTGTCCTTTAACTGAATGTGGGGACTACTTGAGAACTACTCATGTGCTTGAATGATTTAGCTTTCATTATCATTATTAATTGAGCCTGATTTCAAATAAAAGATAATTCCTGTGAAAATTAATTCATCATCTTCTAATTCAATTACACAATTTTTATATTAGAAATTACACAAACAATTAAACATTTAGTATGTACCTGTCTTTCACTGTTTACATTTCCTTCATCTGCTGATTATGCAACATCACTATTAGGCACTATTGATTAGCTATCACAACTTCACACTAGCTTTTTGGCAAAATGACTTGCTGATAAATGGTTTGTCATAACTACACTAAAATTGGATTTACACTTAATCAAAAGAGATAGTTGGTTGATTTACAAAAGGGGAATAAATAAATAAGTTTATTGTTAGTCTTTCTTTCCTTCTTTTCTATTTTATCCTTTTTTCTACTGATTATATCACAACAGTTTTCACCTCAAAATATCTGAATAAATAATAAATAATCTTCAAGAAATTTTTTTTGTTAAAGTAGCAAATTATGTGCATCTCCATACTGAGATTTAACTTTTCTATTGTCCAAAAAAGGTATTGAAAGCATTAATTCATTTTTTTGGAATTATTTCTCAAAATATTACATCATTACTAATTGTTGTTCTTTTCATCTTACATGCAATTGCTCTTGCTGCAAAGAAAAGTACATAATTTCTTATTATTTCTAAATTTCTTTTAGGAATTCAAGTCATTTAATAAAAAACACCAGTAATTTGAATAACATAATTAAAGTTGAGAGTAAACAGCCTAGTGTAGCATCATCCAAATTAATTCAAAGCTGCTAATGTCAATTAAGAAGAATAAGATCAAAAACAATTATGATTAAAAATACATTGTAAAAAGTTATGATTGTCAGCTCTTCACAGGGTCAAGGTCCAAAGCAGTGCCATGCAACAAGAGATGAGAAGAGCTTGTTGGTAACAGTTGCCAGGTGGTGGAGATCAAATGGTGTCTTAAGATGTTCTCAGTGTGGATGTTTTCTTGATTAATTTAGTGTATTAATTACCCTTGTTATAAATTGTCAGGCATGTCATAATAAGATTTATTTATTATAACACTGTGGGAATTTGGATCTAAACAAATGGTTAGCATAAGGGTAGCTTTCCAGCTATTTTTTGACAGCTTGTTATTCATGGGAGCCTATAAATAACCTAAGAGCACACTTTCAGTCCAAGCTACCACCCACACTGTGTGATTAATGGCTGAGTGTGTGCTGGCTCCAAAGGTCCTTCAACTGAATGTGGGGACCACTTGGAACTACTCATGTGCTTGAATGATTTAGCTTTTCATTATCATTATTAATCAAACCTGATTTAAATAAAAGATAATCCTGGTGAAAATTAGTTCATCATCTTCTAATTTGATTACATGATTTTGATATTAGAAATTACACAAACAATTTAATGTCTAGTATGTACCTGTCTTTTGATGTTTACATTTCCTTCATCTGATTATGCAATGTCACTATTAGTCACCATTGATTAGCTATCATGACTTCACACTAGCTTTTTGGCAAAACAACTTGCTGATAAATGGTTTGTCATAACTACACTAAAATTGGATTTACACTTAATCAAAAGAGATAATTGGTTGATTTACAAAAAGGGAATAAATAAATCACAGTTTATTGTTAGTATTTGTTTCCTTCTTTTTTTGTTTCCCTTTTTCCTACCAATTATGTCACATCCCCCATCACCATAGTTAATTAAGGATGACAGCTTGTTTCCCATGTATCATTGCATCTGCACTCTTAATTAGATCTGCTGCTTCTGGCATCTCCCAGTGCATATGATGATATTCTTCTTGTTTAGTTAATTTCATTATGACATCTTTTTCCATAGTTTTTGTTTCAAATTAACTGTGGATCCTTGAGAGAGTGAGATATAGTGCATATGCTGTGTAATTCATTGAGTTTTTTTCTTAAACTTGTCATAATGTCTTCTGTATAGTTTCAGTCCTTTTATTGCTACCATTAGTGTCATTATGGTGTAACATCCTCTACCAGGCCTTGTCACTGTTTCTCCTGTGTTACTTTATAACATTAGCTGTGTACTTACAGGTAGGGATTTACTAACTTAACACTGATTTAGCTTTCACATAGTTCCATTAACTTAAATTAACAAAATATAACCAATCACTATTTAGGTAATGAAGCCACATATATCTCTTCCAATGATCAATAGTGAGCATCTGATCAAAGCTGATCTCCACATCCAGTTTCACTTGTTTGCCAGTGATCCACTTGGTTGAGTTCTACTTCACAGCTCATCAATATAGCTTATGTGTAACCTATCCTAGCTCAGTGCATACTCAAAACAAGACACAACTCAACTTAAACTCTATTTGTAAAAGTGATTCATATTCAGGCAACCTGACGTGTTACTAGCTGTGTAATTAATATTACATGTAGCCATACCAAAATATATTGGCTTTAATAACCAGTTTAATTATACAGCAGATCCTTACCTACATTTAAAAATTAATGCATGTTGGGTCACATTATTGGTCACATTATTGTCATTAATTTGGATCTAGAAATAATAAAAATATAACTCCTAGGTTTTGGCTTACCAGCCATATTTTGAGCTTGTTATGCTTAATACATGTAGATAATGATCAGTAGTCAACTAAATGAGAATAAATCCCCTATACCTAACTTAAGTGCACTTTCATGGTCTGGCACAAAGACCTTGAATCATTCCCATGATGGATCCAGACCACTACTAAACACAACTAGTTTAGATTGACATCATATTAAATAACCAAACCCTAGCAAAGAAACAATGTAAGAATTCCAAAGAAATTTCTTTATCAATTGTTTGCAAGAATCTTACTCTATTTATAGTAGCTCAAAAAAGTACCTGTTGATTTCAAATTTTAAATTGTTCATCTGCTAAGATGGAGGCTAAAAATAGTGGAAGTCATTTTGCCCCCTTTACCTAGTCAAAATTATTAGTATCAACAAATACTAATTCATAATCAATTGCAGTTTTTTTTCTTGGTTGCATTGTACAAATTAATCTAAGCTGAACCTAACTTTTTGCAATATATTTTTAATCATAATCATTTTCAAATCTTACTTTCTTATTTATCATAATCAATGTTAGCAGCTTATGATTTATTTGAATGATGCTACAATGGCGTCTATTCTACTTGCATGTACTAGATCTGGGTGAATTATTATGTTTTGGCAGAAGAATTCATATGTAGAATGTAATGATCTAGAGATCAATGCTTTATTGTAGAATGCACTTATGTTGTCTTTTATTTCTTGTGTAGTTATATCTTCTGGGTTGTTCTTGCCTAGCCTTATCATTGTTATTATATCTAGTCATCATGTGACATCATAGTATTTGTCATATCTCTGTTCTTGTGAACACTTCTGTGCATAGTATTTTTATCATGGATTTAGTTTCCTTTTCATAGACTTTGCCATAGCTTCTCTTTACTATGTTGTCTTTGTGTTCTTGCTTTATTGTTATTTCTACCAGTAGGCACTCATCATTTTTGTCTATCCATGACATTTCACTGGGGCTTCAGTGTAGCATCATCCCAAAAGAATAGCTGCAACAAACAAAGGATTAATGTTGAATGAATATAGTGATTAAATATAATCAAAAATATGATTGTAAAATTTAGTTAATGATTCTATTCATTTTGTAAGATGCAACTAAGCTACAATATTGTGCAAAGTAAGAGAAACTTGATAGCTGATCAAGAAACATTTGACAAATTGCAATGAGCGAAATTACACTTATGTATGAACAGCCATATTGGAAGAAGAATTATTTGAAATTCAAAATTGGACGGTCACTAAGTTCAAAACTTAGGCTCGAAATAATCACAAATTAACAATTCATTAAATAAAATAGCACCAAATTATGTTGAGAGTGCTTGAAAATTAAAGTATAAATAAAAAGAGGCCCTGAGTGACTCTACATGCCCCCCATTGCACTGTTAAGGCTTTGGACAGTAGCACCACACAACAACTTTTGGGCTTCTTCAATCACCTCTTTGGCCAATATGTCATCCCATGATGAAACTTCTGCGTAGCAGTGCTGCCTGGTGACTTGCAGTAATGCCTCCCATTGAGTGACGATTTTGCTGCATAATCTAAAGGAAGAAATAACAGAAAAGGAAATTGTTGAAAAACAACAAACAGACCAGTCCTAGCAGAAATAATTGGAAAAATATAAGATCATAAAAAACATACCGGAATTCATATACAACCTGGAGGACAAACTCAAAAATTTATTTGTCATGAGAAACACTGACAAAGAAGATCTATCAGAAATAATAAAAACAGATCTACAACTTAGTCGGATGGCACCAGCATAATGCATAATGGTGGAGCCAAAAATAGCAATCAACATATTAAGCCAAATGAGAACCATGGAACTCTTGGAAACCATGGCTAACTTAGAAGAACTCAGATTGTATACATAAAATGCAGCATGAACCAAATGCTGGATCACCTCAAACAAATCATGAACACATGGAACAACATAAATGGTGATAACCAATAGAAGATGAATGGCCACTAATAGACATAAAATCAGCCATAAAGGTGTACCATAAATCAGTAGAAATGGTACTACAAGAAATCAGAAGAGCACATGAAATGAACTCTAAAAGGGAATTCAAGAAAATGCTCTTTAAGAAAAGAATGCACCAGAAATTAAAGCATGTACAACAGCATGGATAATAGCAATAATGCTAATGCAAAACAAGAAAGCCATACTACCACTAATGAAGAAAGAAAAGAAAGTAATAGCATAAATAAAGAAATATGAGATCACAATCACACCTATAACAACAAATGTAAAAAACTGGTTACTACAAACTGTAAACACCTCAATGATGTCACCTCCTGATGACAAGAGAGCAGCCACTGGGTAGGCCAAGCATAATATATCTGGCAAACCACACAGGAATCTGTCCCAGTGAAATAGACATCATAAGTGACCCCAAAAAGTATATGTTGGGAGCAACCTCCAAAAGTAAGCTGAAAGCAACCAATCAGCAGCTATGGATAACAACACAAAATGTAATAAGAAGAGAAGAAACTGAAACTAAAGAGATAATCATCAAGAATACTAAAGCCAATGAAATCATCACAAAAAAAAACACAAAAAGCTGATTACCCAAAGTGTGCTTATACAAAAATGATGAAAACATTGGAAATGACTAGAGAGGAAAGAAATGCCTGATAGAAGTAATCACAATAATCAGCAAATTGCAAGAAGAGATGTTCAGAGAAAATAAATTGCTACAGTCAACCAACATTGCCCTCAAACTCAATACCCAATGAGAAATCAATAACATCAACTTGGAAAAATGGGGCAGCTGATGTAACATCCTCCACCTGGCTTATTTGCACCGTGTATTATTGTTGATAATTAGCACTCAGTAAATTGCAGGTGAGGAGTTACTAAGTTATTGAATCGCCAAACTTTCCTTTTTAGTTAACTAGTTAAGTTAATCAAATATATTGATTATCACTGTTTAGGTGATGAAGCCGTGTGACGTTTCCTCTTCAGTTCTTCTGTGGGCTACTGCCCAAAGCCGATCTCCACAACACAGTTCTCCTCCTTCATGAATGATGACTGAATCCACTGCACCATCTCAGCTCAATTGGAACTAATTATGTGTACCTTACTTTAGCTCAGTGTGTGCACTCATGTCAAGTTGTAACTGACTTAAACTCAATTTTTGTAAAGTGTTTGTTGATTTGTTTAAGTAAAGCAACTGGGCATTGACACTAACTGCATTTAAATAATATTAAGGTAGCCATTACCGTAAAATTATTGGCTTTGTGATTTAATTAATAATATTGCAGTTGCTTCCTATGCTTACATTTAATAATGATACATGTAAAGTCATTTATTTGGTGAATTATAGTCTAGTCTCCTACTTTTAAGATTAGATATATATGCTTAGGGTTCAACTATCCAGTCGTTTCAGGCTTCTATTATTTTATTGCTACTGGGCTTTAACACAATGGTAATAATCCTTTTTAGATGTAATTCTTTGTTAATTGTGGGTAAGAATGTACTTATATCAACTGCTTCATTTTATTAACAATTTTAGTTCACTTTTATTAACATTGATTGTAGCTGAACACTATTTAGGTGTGATGTGATTGTCATAGTTTTCCCAATGGCTGATCTTCTATAAGGCCTCTGGCTGACACAGATCTACAAATCTTCCAACACTTGTGGTCTTCACTGCTGATGGATTGTCTCCAAGTCTCAGCTCAATGAAGTAGCTTATGTGTTCCCTATCCTAACTCACTACAACCCCCAAGGCTGGATGTAACTGACTTAAACTCAATTTGTATTGTATAACTTTACACTTTGCAACCTGGCAATGTCACTAGCTGCTTAATAAATATCACTTCAGCCATTACCAAAAATTATTGGCTTTAGTTAATATAGATAAACAAAGCTTCCTAACTTACATTTAGATAACAATACATGCTTGGTCTATTTATCAGTCTATTTATGGGTCACCTAATTAGTCCAGATAATTTAATATAAATATAACCTACAGTAGGCTAACTAGCCTTATCTCTGAAAGTAAATTATTTAATACATGCAAATGAATGAATCAATAGTCAGCTAAATGGAGAAAAACTATTATTTGTACCTCTAACATAAATGCAGGTTCATGGTTGGATCAAGGACCCTCAAATCACTCCCAATGTGTGCCCAAGCCACTGCTAATGCATCTACCATTTAGCTTGACATGATTTAATAATAAACAAACTGAAAGTAATCTAAAGATAAGATTTTTGAAGAATTTACTTCAACAGTTTCCAAATTGATTCTCACTCTATTTATAGTTAAATTGAAAAAGTACCTGTCATTTGAAATTTGAATTCTATCATCTACCAAAATGGCTAAAAATAATGGAAGCGTTATTGCCCCTTCATTTTGTCAAATTATTCATCAACAAGTACTAATTTGCAATATTGTTTCTTAGTTGCATTTTGCAAACATAATGATGATAATTAATTTTAAATTTATAATCAATAATTAATAATTCAATAATAATCCTATCAACTGACTAATCATCTGATCTTCTCTTCTTAGCAGCATTATGCTTTGGATCATGCTACAATATGTAACTAAAATACTAAAAGCATCTAATAACAATTTAGAAGATGGTATTGCTACATATATTGACAAAATTTTGGTAGCATCACATACCATTGAAAAGCTAGTTAAGAAATTAAACTTATTAAAACAGTATGGCTTAACAATCAACAGCAAAGATGTAAATTACTTCAGACATCTGTAATTATCCTAGGTTGATGAATTCAACACAATAAAATAAATTTGAAAGAAGATACCTGAAGTGCAATAGACAAAATTACACCTCTCAATAATAAAAGAGATCTACAAAGCATCTTAGGTTTATTTAAATATTACCAAGCTTTTATACCAATCAAATTTGACAAGAATATTCATGTTTCCAACTTCTTAAAAATTAAATTCCTTTGAAATAGTCATGGCACCATCAAAATGAATTAAATAAATTAAAAGCTGAATTAAAAAAATTGCCTAGTCTCAATTAACCTGATTTTTCAAAGAAATTCATTGTTGATTGCCACACTAGTTCTGTTGACATAGGTGCAACATTAAGCCAATTCATAAATTGAATCAAATTACTTATGCAAATTTTTAAAAGAAAATTCCAACCATCAGAACTCAATTACAGTTCAACAAAAGTAAAAATGTTTGTTCTTGTTGAAAGTGTTAAGAAGTCACATTTTACACTCCACACCAACAAATCTGGCCTTAGATGTCTTAAAAAATTTTCAGGTGAGCAATATAACATAATAGCTCATTGGATCAAATACCTAGCAAACTTCAACTTCACCATTGTTCACCATAAAGGAGAAACAACATACCAATGCTGAATTAATGTTAGCTCTTGCTCAATACTATTGTGACTATGTAAAACAAATATATGATAAGTCCCATTTCCTTATATCTCAAAATCAAGTTACCTGATATTGCTATTCAGCTTAAGGAGGAAATATCAGAGGATGAAATAATGAAACACCAGAAAAACAATATATAATTAATAAAAATAATTAACAAATTAAAACAAACTATTACACAATTAAAAAAAAATTTACTAAATATTTTAATTCATATTATTGGAAACTTACAACAAATGGACTTCCCTTTGTAGCTGATAAATACCACAATCACATAGTGCTTCCTGAATACTACAAGAGATATAACATGGAAATTCCATGAGTAAGGCCATGTTTGGGTCATCCAAATATAGAAAACTTTAAACACACAGTTTATATGCCTTGGCTTTTTATCAATACTATATGAAGTAATAAATAAATGTAAAACATGTGTTATTACTATTACCACCTACTTTCTTTCACAATGCAGTGAGTTGCAAAAAGTTTCATCATCTGCACCAAATGAAATAGTACATGTTGATATTGAACAACTGCAAAAAATGATGATGGCTATCAATACATTCTTGTAGTGGTTGACAGCTTCACCAAATATGCACACATGATACCTATCATTAACCCAACAGTGCAAAGAATTCCATCAACAATTTGTATGTACTACACTTAGGTGCAATGACAACAATTACTACAGATCATGGCACACAATTAGAAAGTTCATTGACACAAGAATTACTACAGCAATTTGAAATTCTTCATGAACATGCTGCTGCAAAGTATAGTGCTGTTGGACTTTGAATAGAACACTAAACTCACTTGTGCTGCAACTGTACATATCTGAAGCAAAAAATGGTTATCCATATTTGCTAACATTGATTATTTTTATAATACTTCCATTCATGCTACAAAAGTCATAACACCTTTTAAAGCCACCTTTGGCCACAAGGCAGTAACTCCATTAGGTATGTGATATAAAAAACATAATTCCATAGCTACAAACAACACAACAAAAATGTATTACAAGAGCTACAAAATGTATATGAAACAATTTGCTTGGTCAACAAAAAGAGTGCAGTTCATCAAACACATAATTACATTAAACATCTTTATAATGCACCTCATAAGGTTGGTGATAAGGTATATTCTTTTTCCCATATCCAAACATCCAATGATAAACAAACCTGTCTACTAGCCACTCACTGGACTGGTCATCATGCAATCACCAAATTCCTAAAATGTAATAATTATATTCTAGACAACAGAAAAACATGTAACTTCTAACCTTTAAAAAAGAACAATAAAAGATATTAAAAAAACTATAATTAACAAAAACAAATAATTTAAAACTATTACAAAGATAGCAACAAATACCTTGATATGTCTGAGCTAGACAATATTCCTGAGTCACAGTTTGATAGTTCTATGACATATCCAAAAGTGTTCTTAACCACTACATACCATGCCTCCCCATAGGGTGAGCACTAAAACACTAACCACTCTGAAAATTGGAGTGAATCACTAAAATTATCTGTTTAGCACTCACAAAATGAAGAAATCAATCTATGTAATGTTGAGCATCAGCAAACTACCAGATCAGTAGTTGATCTGCAGATGTAGATTGTGGCACCCACAGCATAATAGGAGTCCACATTCATATCTGGTGGACAAGTTGGATACCTATGGAATCTATTATCCTATTATGGAAAAATGACCCAATTGCAATTACTACACCATTATGCCCACATGTTGAACCCCCCCTCCTCTCCTTGGTATACCTTGGAGAGTAGAGCAAGTTCAAGTGGTAATTCAATTTTGGTTATCTATCCCTGATACAACTCAGTTAGCATAACCATCAAGGGGCCCAGTGCAAACATCAAATGATCCAAAAACAGAGTTGTTTATCTAATTTACAAGAAGAATCTGTATTGCAACCACTGTATTGTAGAAAACATCAATGCTCATGCTCTCTGCTCATCATGCTCTAATCAGCAATCTGTTTCACAATCTAAAGAGTGTTTGGAAAAACATTGATCTTTAAATACTTTTGTTGGATCTGAAACTCTACATCCCTATTTTATCACAACACAGAAATCAAGATACATTATCAAATTAATATTTCTCCAGAAACTAAAGCAGAGATTCATAAACAATTGGATGCAACTCATCATTCTATTAGTTATTCTAGTATGCCATTCTTAATATTTACAAAAAATGCTCATCAGTAAATACTTTGATTTACTATCCTCACTCTATAAATGAAGAGTTTAATTGCTCTTACTTGCATGGTCACACTTGCTTTGATAATGATTTTAGAATGACTAAAATGCACAAACTTATTATGTTTAAAGATAATCTAGTTTGGCAATCTCAAATTTATTTGTCTTTGGAAAATATTTTAATAATTTACTTTATGAAACAAGAAGAACTATCAGATATCAAATGAATGGAAAAACTCTCTTTAGAATTTTGCATTGCAAAATTTCTCCAAATTAGACTTGTTATTATATTAAGTGATCTGGATAACAACAAATTCTGTGGTTCTGAATTATACAAATTAGAACTTAGTTTGGATAATTTCTTTATTTTAAAACCTTACAATTTTCATGATCTTGGCTTACACGATTTTTATAACTCAACTGCAGCACTCACACATACCAATCTTTTCCTTCAAAGGATATCCCTATACCAATGCTTACTGGTGGATAAACCGATAGATGTCAACATATTGTTTCAAGTATCTATGAACTTATTTTAGAGAAATGAGCTCCCAATACTATAATAAACAGTCACATTTCTTTTTCTCATTCATAGTTGGTCAACACTATAAATGAAGTAAACAACATTTAGAAATCAATTAAAGCTGATAAACTTAAAAATAATGCCTGGCTAGTGATTACAATAGCTTCTCCTTCACAGCATGCCATTATTTTGTAGAATGGTTACTAACTACAATTCAACATTCTCTATAAGTCTCTGATCTCAATGATTTTCATACTTTGCTTTATGAAGAAACCTTTGCTCCCAATGTCAATTTGCCTTCAGCACTATGGTTAATTTCTATATATTTTACTGAGAATTTGAAATAACTTTACCTCTTCTAAAAATCAGAAGGGAACAGTTCAGAAAAATCAAATTTCTTGAAATAGCTATCATTTCTATCTCTGATATGTTCAAAAATTGACACTTCAATTTTAATGTTGCCACCAACTAAAAATACAAAGCTAACTACAACATTTGAAAAGTACTACAGCCAAATAATCAATCCTGAAGAACCATTAGGAAACTTACCTATTACACTTATTAGTAACAAACTTGTGATAGCATCCAGAGATGCACAACATTGTTTCTGAAAATGTTTTCAAAAATATGTGGGGAGCCACCAGCAAATCAAAATTTGTAGCTTAACTGATGAATTCTTTCCATTATCAATGACACATCTACAGTAGCAAATTTCTCATCCCACAAATGCCTACAATGAAAAGTCACAACAATATCTACTAGTGATTAAAAAGGAAATTCTGTATAATTATCATATTCAACATTATCAGGAATACTCCTTCAGTAAAATACAATTGTTGAGGAAATACAAGATGGCAATGAAAGAATTTCAATTGAAATCATTGAACTACAACAAAAGCTGCAGGGTTTCTGTAGCATCCTCCACCTGGCCTATTTGCACCATGTATTATTGTTGATAATTATCACTCAGTAAATTGCAGGTGAGGAGTTACTAAGTTATTGAATTGCCAAACTTTTCCTTTTTAGTTAACTAGTTAAGTTAATCGAAAATTGATTATCACTGTTTAGGTGATGGAGCCATGTGACGTTTCCTCTTCAGTTCTTCTGTGGGCTACTGCCCGAAGCTGATCTCCACAACACAGTCCCCCTCCTTCATGAATGATGACTGAATCCACTGCACCATCTCAGCTCAAGTGGAACTAATTATGTGTACCTTACTTTAGCTCAGTGTGTGCACTCATGTCAAGTTGTAACTGACTTAAACTCAATTTTTGTAAAGTGTTTGTTGATTTGTTCAAGTAAAGCAACCGGGCATTGACACTAACTGCATTTAAATAATATTAAGGTAGCCATTACCGTAAAATTATTGGCTTAGTAATTTAATTAATAAGATTGCAGTTTCCTAAACTTACATTTAATAAAGATACATGTAAGGTCACTTATTCAGTCGATTATAGTCGAGTCTCCTACTATTAAGAATATGTATATTCCTAGGGTTCGACTATCCAGTCGTTTCAAGCATTAATTATTTCATACATGTGTAGATCGATAGTCAGACTAGGCAAGAATCGAAAAACTCCTAACCGTAACGTAAGTGTGGTTTCGTGACTGGCACAAGGACCCTCCGAATCAATCCCGTGATGGGATCCAGCCACTACTTGACACAACTCGCCTAGCTGCACATTTTATTAAATAATCAAACCAGATAAATGAAGAATGAAAATAAAATAAACTCCGAAGAATTTATTGTTCATCAAATTTCTAGTTAAGTTCAAAGCTATTTATTTAAAATTTCTAAAGTACCTGCTGATTTTGAATTTCAAATAATTCTTCTGCCAATATGGCTGTTCATACGTAAGCGTTATTTCGCTCATAGCAATTTGTCAAATGTTACTTGATCAGCTAACAAGTTTCTCTTAATTTGCACAATATTGTAGCTTAGTTGCATCTTTACAAAATGAATAGAATCATTAACTAAATTTTACAATAATATTTTTGATTGTATTTAATCACTATAATCATTCGACGTTAATCCTTCATTTGTTACAGTTATTCTTTTGGGATGATGCTACAGAAAACTAAAACAAAGTGAGGAAAACTATGGATCAACAAAACTGGAAATGCTAGCACTGGTTGAAAGTTAAAGAAATTCAAATATTTCCTAATAGGTTAACCATTAAAAGTAAGAACAGACAATAGCTGACTAGCATGGCTAAAGAAATTTTCCAGAGAGAAATCCTCCATAGTATCACATTTGATAGAGTACCTCAATGAATTTAAATTCACAATCAAACACAGAAAGGGACCACTACACAAAAATGCTGACTTCTGGACAGCATTACAAGAATACCAACAAGATATGGAAAAAATGGATATAGAAAGAAAACAGTTTGAATTTTTACCTCATAAAGGAAAAACTACTAGACATCAATGCCAACAAAAAAGGGAAAACAATAATGCCCATAATAATAATAGAAGAAATAACATTTCTGAAATCATCAAAGAACAACAAACTGATACTATCCTAAAAGAAATAATAGAAAAATTAAATGATGAAAAGAAACCACTAGGAAAAATAGCAAACAGCTACTTCCAAAGATACACATAGAAGACTAATAACAATGGACTACTATATGTACAGGGAAAATAGCAAAGATAGCCATACCAGAATATTTCAGAAGAGACCTAGTAAGAAAAATCCACAAAAATGGCCACATGAGAATCATACAAACTGAACTAACATTCAACACACTTCATAACAATAGCCATAAGAAAAGTGGTAGAAGACGTGATAAACAAATGCAAAACATGCTTAATCAATAACAAAACTCACTTCCCACACCAAACAGCAGTGTTAGAGAAAATAATAGCAATTACACCAAACCAAATAGTACAAGTAGATCTAGAGAAATTGTCACAAGACAATGGTTACCAATACATCATAGTGCTGGTGGACAACTTCAGCAGGTATGCCAGAATGATACCCCTAGACTCCACCAAAGTGAAAATGGTAGCCAAAAAATAATAAAAGAGTG
Source organism: Hofstenia miamia (assembly GCA_900660155.1). Lineage (NCBI taxonomy): Eukaryota > Metazoa > Xenacoelomorpha > Acoela > Hofsteniidae > Hofstenia > Hofstenia miamia. The sequence continues at coordinate 1,181,887 of CABFPE010000032.1, read as the reverse complement.
GATACTAAAATTTTGCTGAATGGAAATAATAGTATCTGAACATGGAGTCTAATTTGAAAGTAAATTATTAGAAGAAATGAAAAAACTAATGGTAATAATAACAGACATAACTACAGCATATCACCCACAAGCAAATGGAGCAGTTGAAAGACTAAATAGAACCATGATTAAACTGATAAGAGTACTAATGTCAAGAATCAGAGTTAGAGATTGGTGAGAAATTATTGAAATGGTAGAATACTTCTACAATACATCAGTACACACAACCACAGGGATAACACCATACAAAGTGATGTATGGCAGAGAGGCTGCAATTCAAGAAAATAAAAGATTGAATCATGGGAATCCACAAGGTGATGTGCCATAATACAAAAAAAGTTGGCAATCAGACAGGAATGGAACTTCAACAAGAAAATTTATGGCAAACCCACACAAGAAGGGGATAAGGTTTACACATACACACTACTAAGAACACAAGATGTAAACCAAGTGAGAAAACGAAAAACACAATGGTCAGGGCCATTCACAATAACACAAAACTTACCAAATAATAGCTATAAACTAAACAATGGAAGGGTATTACACTTCCAAAACCTAAAACAGGCAACAATAGAAATAGAACAAGTAATGTTAGAAAAAACACAGCATTTAAAATTATAAAAGACAATGACACATATAATGAAATGGAAGAATTGGACAGTGTAGCAGAAGAAGAATTTGAAGAAAAATACACACCCCAGCATAATGACATCAAGGTCAGAAGAAGACTTATGCCACAGAGGGAAGTAAAAAATAAACTCAAATATGACCCCAAAATATGGGATATTAATTTATTAACTGAATTTAGATTGGAAAATAAAGAGAACAACCAGAAGCCAGAGCTGATCACCACTAAAAAGCAGGAGAGTGCAGAGAAGAACAACCTACAACAAAAGTGGAAATACAACAAAAATGCTCCCCCTCACCATCCAGCAGAACTTGATGCCAACTAAAGGGCAAAGAGCAAACAGCTAAATCAATTGGTCCTTGTCTGCAACTAAAGGCAGGAAGTACCAAGGTCTGTGATCCACTAAAGGATCCAGACATTGAACAAATCAGTGATTATTCCCAAATTGGCATCTCTGAACAACCATCAACAAGCTCACTCCCCACTACAATATGAAGCTCAGAAGCATTCTCACACAAACAACTCTCCACAACAACTAAATCATCCAGATCTGAAGAATATGAAAGTAGAATGACAAAATTAGGAAAAGAAAGGTTACACCCCTAATTTATTGCAAACAGAAGAATGCAGTATAGTTCTCAGGATAATCTATCCCCAGAGGCAAAATGATTCATAAAGGAAAATACATCAGTTAAGGATAGTGATGGTTCAGCAATCCCCATAGCAATCAACAAAAATAATCAACCCATGTGTAATACAATACTCTCATACAAGGAAAATATGATAGGAAAATTCAACCATTCTTATTTTAGAAGTACAGTTGATATAACATTCAATGATCAGTTCACATTGAAAGACATACAGAAATTAATGAAAAACAAAGTTGATGGTTCAGCAATCCCCATAGCAATCAACAAAAATAATCAACCCATGTGTAATACAATACTCTCATACAAGGAAAATATGATAGAAAAATTCAACCATTCTTATTTTAGAAGTACAGTTGATATAACATTCAATGATCAGTTCACATTGAAAGACATACAGAAATTAATGAAAAACAAAGAGAAAATCACTGAGGAGTGTGAACAAGTAAACTTGGAAAAGAACAACCTAGCAATAATTTACTTCATAAAGGAAAATGAAATATACTCAAAAGGACTCAAAACAAACATTGAAGACACACTAAAATCAGCAAAAATGTACAAAATGAAAGTAATCATCATCACTTCAGAATGAGCACAAGAAACCATACCAAAGTTCATAAAAATGCTCACAGAAAGGCTAGAAAACATATTTATTATAGACAACAATGCAAAGATGATATCTGAACTCATCAATATAGACCTCCAGATAAATGCAATAACACCAGCACAGTGACTGATGGTGGACACAAAAATAGCCATAGATATGTTCTATCAAGTAAAAACAATGGAAATCACACACACAGGAAAAGAACTAGAAGAAACAAGCAACATCTGCTTAAAATGCTGTATGAACCAAATGCCTGAACACCTACAACAGATCATAGAAGTATGGAAAGCAATTAAGGCAGAGAAACCCATACATGAAAGTAGGCCACTCATAGATATCAAACCACCAATAAAAATGTATTGCAAAACAGTTGATGCAGAGTTGCATGAGATAAGAAGAGCACACAAAATGAATTCTAAAAGAAATTTCAAAAACATACTTTTTGAAGAAACAAATGCACCTGATATTAGGTCAAGAATGTCTATATGAATACTAGCAATAGCCTTAACAGAAAATGACAAGCTGGTATTACCAATGATGAAAAAGTAGAGACACAATATTGTGAAAAACAAAAAATACAAGATAGCAATAGCACCAATGCTGATCAATATCAAACACTGGATGCTGCAGAACACAAACATCATGACACTATCACCAATGAAAAAAGCATACAAAAAATTTGAGAAATATTTCACAAGAATGATCACTCAACAACATACACTGGGAAGACTGAGCATTGTAGAACTTGCCAATAAAACAGGCATATGCCCCAGTGAAATAGACATCCTCAATGATGGAACTTGCAAATACAATTGGGGAGCAACATTGAATACAAAACTAAGAGCCTTGAAACAGCAGCCATTGTTAACAACATGAAACCTAATAAGGAGAGAGCAATCTGAACCTTTAGAAACAACAAGGAAAATAGAATCAGTGGGTATCAACCAAATTATAATATGAGAGATGCAGAGGTACTTAAAAGAATACCCACAATGCAAATACACCAAAATAAAGAAACACTCAGAAAGAATGAGGAAAGAAGCACACACCTGCCCAACTGAAATAATTGAAATGGTAAGCAAGTCCCAAGAGAAAATGCAAATCAGAGATATGTTCTTACAATCCACAGTGATTGCACTAACACCAAATACACAACAAGAAATTGACAAAAGTGGGGCAACACCTAGCAAAGTCTCATAGGTAGACACAGACAACAACTGGTAGAAATAACAGTTAAATGTGAATGAAAAAACAACATTGTGCAGAGAATATATGTTGGTCTTTGATAGAAGAGATTGGAAAATAATACAGGAGTGGTTAAATACTATACACAATATTGGAATTAAGATATTACACATTGATGAATCAGCTGGATTACAATCATCATTAAAATTTTTAGGATTTTACATGTATATGATATTTCAGAAAGTATTATATCAGCTACGCAGCAGAGGAAACAGACATTACATATCATAGCAGAAATACATCTAAGAAGAATAAATGAAAAAAGCAGAGAGTGTATTCTAGGACATTTAACATTCTCATGGCCTCTGATAGCTACATTTAACATACTTAAGCCACTATGCAATGTAAAGGATCCCCATTTCAACTTGGTGCAGAAGATCACAACAGCCTTACTGTGGACAGCAAGATTTCAAGCTCTATGGAATAACTCTTATTTTGCAGCATCATCACAAATCTGGCATACCAATGCATCAGAGACAGGGTTAGGATTGGTGGATCCTTTGGGGAATCAATATTCTTTTCAGTTACAATACTATGCTCATATATATCAATTAGAACTGCAAGCAATTACAATAGCACTATGGAAAGCAGAAAAGGTGCAACAATAATAACTGATAACTGGGTCTTATGTCAATCATTAAGATCGGGAAAAACTTTTGGAGGAGCTTATCTTTTATGTATTTTTTCTACAATGTTGGTAAAGATGAAGAGCCTTATAATTCACTGGGTTCCCACAGATCAAAACATCACAGACTTAGCCAGTAGAACATTATCTTTAGCACAAGCTAAACTATGGTTACCATAATAGACTTTTGTTTTATAATTCAGTGTAATTTGTACAATTGGTGCTCAATTACTTCCTAATATAGTCATATAACCTTACAGCAAATGCTCCGCATAAATTTGTAGGACTATATAAGGAATATTTCAGCCATTTTAGTTTGTATGTCTTGTAAGTTAGTGAAGAGAATGCACAGAAGCCTTCATGCAAAATGAGATACAACAAAACCAAGTCACAGTAGACATTGAATGCATTACTTCAAAATTGATCATTAAACCAGAATTTAATGAAAAATGGGCTCACAAACTTCTTCTGGGAAAAAACAACTACCCAGCAGCATTTGGCATTGCAATAACAGCTGAAATGGAAGGCTCATATGAATCAATTGAAAATCAAACAATGACAACACTACTAAAATGCACTACACCACCCATGATATTGATCCCAAGGCTTTTGCCAACATGAAGACTCAAAAATAAAAAGGCTGTTAAAGCACACTTGCATGAAGAAAACACTTATGTCAATACACTCAAAAAAGCAGAAGAGAAAATAAATGATGAATGAAATAAGAAATCAAAAGAAACACTGCTATGTAATGATACCAAAGAACAAGTCTACATACAGTAGAGGGGTAAATAACACCATACAACCTCTACAAAAAAGGGGATCCAATGCACAACAAATTGAAAAAGTATGGAAGGAGATTGAAAAACGTCCCACACAAACAGTAATACTATTTTCTGGCATCAACAACATAGTATGTTGGGAACTATGGAGTGCAACATACAGATATTATGATGTTATGCAAAGAGTGCAAATAATAACCATGATAAGACTGGGTAAAAACAAACCTGCAGAAATGATGAGAAAAGAAGTGTGAAACAATTTAAGCACATTCTATTATGAGGCTTCAGTGTCAAAATCACTATGATCAACATATGAATTCTTCTACCCCAACACATCAATACATCCAGACTTAGTGCACACCAGCAGAGTGGATGCAATCATGACACTAATGATTGCAATAAAAGGATTAACGCTATATGAAAGGCATTATGATGAATCTCTCCAATAAGTTGAACAAACTCCAAAGCATGTGCAAAATATCAAAAACATTTCAAAACCTGTCATTCATTCAGCATAAAAAGATGCTCACAACAGAAAAGGACATACTACTGAAACTAACAAAAGATGAGCAATATCAAAACCTCCATTGGGAGATGCTGGAAGCAAACAGCTTGATAAGAAGAGCTGCAGAGATGGTCCACAGTGAAAGAGTCATCATCCTTAATTAGCTATGCTGGAGGGAGAAAGTGGCATAATCAAATAAAGAGAAAATATGGACAACTAAGACTAGTAATGTAATAAATAATTGATCAAATTTAAGCACACAGTTATTATCCTTTTTTATATTATATTTTATATTGTTTGACAAAAAGCAGAGACAATCTCATGTACACTAATTAATGCTGAGTTTGCATAAATATCAGCAGACAAAGAAAGAGCAGGAAAATTGTCAACAATGTCAACTAACAGGTACTTGCCAATTATTTGATTGTTTAAAAAATTTTATATAAATATGCAGTAATAGATGCAAATATGATGAATGAATTCTACTGGATTTACATTGTTATTTTGTCAGGTTTATCTAAGTACATTAATGGAAAGCTAAAACATCCAAGTATGGGGGTAGTTTTCCAGCAGGCCCTAAATCTTGCTAAAGGTATTTCAGAGCAGCTGCATGATCCAGTTATTCACAAGTGTGGTACAGCCAGTAGTCAAGACTTCCAATGTCCTGTTAGGTTAGGTTTACAAATAGGGTTTTTTATCCATTATAGCTTTCCCTTCAATCAATTCACTAATAATACATGTCATTTATAATTCACTATAGGCTAACCCTTTTTAGATCCAAATTCTTACATCTGAACAATAAGATTTATTTATTATACATATGAGGTGCCTCAGAGTCCCAATCATAGCCAGTCAGCTTATTTGCTCATATTGTTAACTTATCTGATTGCATATCAAATGGCATTCAACTGTCAACCAACACTCTATTTTCCTATTTTCTGCTGATGGCATTGATTGCTCACACGCACCAAGGGTGTTCATGTATGATTATAAATATAGGGATATTACATGAATTATAACAAGCAAATGCATCAAAGTTGCACTACCTTCCTTTATTTACAAAATGGTAATAACAAGTGCAATCAATGCATTAAATTAATAAGTCACAAATCACACATTATCACTGAGAACATTATCCACCCACTGTGAGGTCTGTTGGTGAACTCTGTGGTTTCCAAGACAACTGGAGCTGTTACCAAGTTGGAACTCTTTCTCTCTCTTGCATTGATCAGTGTTGGGTTTCAACCCTCTGCCATCCATTGCTCACAACCTAAATGGATTGTAAAAGTAAATGAAACCAGGCATAATATTCATACAATTGGACAGGGAGCAATCATGGAATCCCTCACAACCATTATCTGCACAATAGAAAGGAAATACTAGCAATTACAACTATTTCACTTCAAATTGGGGTTGACAAAATTCTACATTATTCTTCCAAGAAATTCTACTTTTTCTTTTAATATAGCACATTTATTCCTATTCACTCTAAGTCCAGCTTCTTTTAGTATTTTCAGAATTCTATCTAATTTTTTAGATGTTCCTTCACAGTGTTCCTGGTTATTATTATGTCATCCATATATGCATTTATGCCTTCTTTGATTTTATGCTGTTTGTTATTGAGAACTCTCCTGATATATCATTGAAAAGTCACTGGTGCACTGCATAATCTGAACACCATGTATATCCACCTGTAGAATCCATACAGTGTTAAGAATGCTGTCTTTTTGATATCCTTTGGTTCTATTTGTGCATGCCAGTATACCTTGCATAAATTTATTTCTGTAAAATATTTGTGCTTACTTGCTTCATATATCATATCCTCAATTCTAGGTAACAGGTATGAGTCTTTCTTTGTGATTTTGCTTAGTTTTCTGAAGTCAATACACAGCCTATGCTTCTGTCCTTGTTTAATGAATACTGTTGGTGCTGCATACAGACTTTAACTAGGTCTAATAATTTTATTGTTGATGAGTTCATTCAGTATCCTATTGTATTTTTCTTTCAGCTGCTTGGGTACTCTCTGTAATGGTAGTTTGATTGGTTTGTCTGTTGTAGTGACAATTTTATGTGTTTCACTAATAGCTTGCCTGACACTATTTCAACAAAATTAAAGATTCTGCTATGTTTTTGTAGTAGTTGTTGTAACTGTTCCCTCTTTCTCTTTTTTAGGTGTTTGCAATCCTCTTCTTTGATTTCAGGTATTCTTTCTTCTTCTTCAGCTTTCATCCCATGCCCCTTAGTTGGCTGTGAAAATTACTGGCCATGTCATGTAGTTGACATTGTGGATTACTTTGTGCTTTCATCCATGTGCCCTTTAGTTGGCATTGCAAATTACTAACTCCATCATTTTTTTCTATATGTTTCCATATCATTCTAATACTAGATTTAACATATTTTCCATAGATTTTCACTTTTGCTCAATTTATGTTGACAATCCTGTTCATTGTGTTTAATATTTGGATTTTGTATTCTCCTTTCCTGATTGTACAGATACTTGAGGGCATTGAGATTTGCTTTGTGTTTATTCTTCTTTGTTCATATAACATGATTTCTGCTGTTATATCTTCTTTATTTTCCATTGATATGGTTGCAATTTGATATCCTCCAGCAGTTCAAATAGTATTTTTTCATTTTATTGATCCTCTTTGATTTTGATTTCCTCTACTTGTACCCTCATCATTCTGTTTCCATAATTAATTATACATTTTTTATCACTTCATATAGCAACATGTTTTTAGAAGTGTTCAGTATGATTAAAGATTGTTCAATGTGTTGTTGTATATTTTTATCCTTACTTGTTCTAGCATACCATTTGTAATGATGTATTCACACAATGCATTGATTAATATGTTTTGTTATATTTTGTAATATTATTCAGAATCATGTGTGGTCAAATTAAGAGAAACAAAGGAAAGAAAGAAGACTGAATTTTGATATAAATATTAATTGTAAAAACACATGATTATGATTAGTTAATTATTTGTAAAATTTATAAGCAGTAATTTTTCTATTAATTAATTGGCAGTACAAAAGGATATTTGACAATTGGTAAGAAGGCAAAGTCGCAAAATGCTAATTAATGCTGACGTGCGCAAGGCGGCAGACGAAAGATAATCAAGGATTAATAAATTGTCAACAACTCAGCAATAACAGGTACTAGCCAAATATTTGAGTGTTTAAACAAATTTTAGTATAAAAGCTGTGCAATATTATATTTTGTTGATGGCCGAAATTTATCAGATTTACTTCGTGTTCTTTTTGTCAGGTTTCTTTATTAATTAAATGGAAAGCTAAAAACGTTCGAGCACTAGGGTATTTGAGGCAGTGGTCCACGACTTCGTTTAAAGGGAGATAATTCGTAATGGCTGAGCACTTAGCAATGAATTGTTTATCGCTATTCAAAAAGCTGTGCGATAGGCACATTAAACAATGATGATTTGCTAGCGCCATTCCCAAGGCTGTGCTGTGGCTGGTAGCTGTTGGTCTGCCCGATGTGCTCATAAGTTAGGTGTAATGATAGGGATTTTTCTCCGTTATAGCTTTCCTATTGGTCGTTGTTCATTTTATTACATTATTATATTTACATTAGCCCTTGTAGGAGAATTTACATTCTGCTTGTATTGGAAGTTTGTCAATGGTATTACATTGTATTTAATTCATAGTCGACCTACGGACCTAATTCCTATGTTTATGCTGACCGCTTTGATTGTTCACATGTACGATAGGGTATTAGCATATATATATTTATCTGTAGGATTATTAAATGTAAGGCATGATAATAAGCTAATGCATTCAGGTTGTGAATCTCCTTTATTTTACAACATCCTTAATAACAAGAACAATCAACGCACTAAATTAATAGGTTATCCACACATTGTCACAATTTCATTATCACACAACATTTCATGCACTGAGTCCTCGTGGCAGCGATTGGTGTTTCTTTTGATGCAAAAGTGTTCGTTGGAGATTATAGTTACATTGTAGTTCTTCAATTCCTCTTTGTGTTGTGCCTCAGGTCGGGTGCGTAACCCTGTACTTTGTAACAACCATCTCCTGTCTTGAACCTAAATTACTGTTGTTACTTCTAGTGTCAATTATAGTTGTTGCTTAGATATTAGGCTAAAAAGTTAAGTAACTACAATTAAGAACAAAAGAATAGAGATGGAACTTGGAATCTGTCACCTACCTTACTCTTTAAAAATAGGAAATATTCGAAGTAGCTCATAAATTACACTTAAGTTTACTAGTTGGAAGGTTGTCAAGATTCTACATGGCAACCATGACAGGCGCCGGACATGCGCAAGGAGAAATTTGAGTCAAGATAGTTGTTTCTTCTCAAGTTAATCAAATTGGAATAGTAATCTAAATATCTGGAAGATGTTACAGCAAGTAGTGACTAAAAAGAAAGAAGAGGGAACAAACAAACAATAAAATTACACCAGAGCACAAAACAAACATAAGAAGGGACCACCAAATTGGATACCCAGAGCACTAATGATAAAGATGGTAAATTCAAAGAAAAAGGCTACTAGGAGTAAACCTAGAACTCAAAAGACCCCCCAAGCAAGAAGTACACCTGAAACACAGGATGTAATTATGTCCCCAGAAAGTGAACAATCCCCAACGGAACAGGTGCTACAACCTGTGGAGTTAACAAATGAATTTACAATAACCCAGTTAATGGAAATTATTGAAAATAACGTGAAAGAAAGAAAGGAGTTGACGAAACAAATAGAACATTTAACAAAGCAAATAATTGAAGTGGAAATAAAAAGCGTCCAAAAGGAGAAACTAGTTGATGAAATGAAAGAAGACACGAGTATATGTTTGATGGAGCAGCAAAATTTATTTCAACAACAGATAGAAAAGTTGACGGAAGTAAACAAGGAAATAAAGCTCTAATGTGAACAATTTCAAAAATTGCTAAAAGAGCTTCATGATGAAAACACTAACTTACGAGAGGATAACATAGTGAAGCAATTGGAAATTGATAATTTAAAGGATGAGTTGTGATTAATCGAGTTAAAGAAAACCGAAATAAAAACAATAGAGAATGTCACAGTGGAAAAACCGCATGAATTAAATTCAGCGATACCACAAAAGGAGATACCAATACAAGACTACAAAAATGCGGAAACTGAAGAAGAGTTTATAAAAAAATTGGTAGAAAATGTAACAAAACAAGTTAAGGAAAAGGTGGAAAAACCAATTGAAAGGAAACCAGTGTTTCAAGATACAATATTGTCGGAAGATGAAGAGAATGAGATATCAACATGCAAAGCAATATTGCCTAAATTTACAGGCAGAGTGGACAATTACTCACCTACATTTAACGAATGGTTAGAAATATTCGAAATGAGTATGAAGGAACGAAAAGTCACACAGAATAGGGCAGCAGCGAGATTCCCACTATATTTAAGTGGAGCTGCGTATCAACACTATTTAGTGTTAGATTCGGAAACAAAAATGAATTACAAAAAATTGATAGGAGAGTATCGACAATACTACGATGATGAAAGCTTTAAGAGCCAGTATAGGATGCTATTAAATGGAATAAAGATGAACAGTAAAGACGATTTAAGAAATTATATGTCTCAAGTAGAGAGATTGTTAAAACTTAGTTCCAGAGAAAGTAGTTATTCTAAATATGATTTATTTGCACACATTTGTAAAGGATTGCCAGAGGCAATACGGACGCAATTTCAAATTAAATGTGATGCAGATGATGCATTGGATAAAATGATTAGAAAAGGATTGGCGATACAAATCACAATGGAGAGTAACGCAAGAATTAGTGAGAAATCGACAATTACGAAACAAATACTTAATTGAACAATACTGATGGTGAATAAACCAACAGGTAA
>CABFPE010000032.1:1157718-1170490 GCA_900660155.1 Hofstenia miamia | reverse complement strand
ATTAATAAATGCTTCTGGAGATTACATTGACGTGAAAGGAAAATATACCAGTGAGAGTGGCAAACATGACATTTCAACAAACTTTTATGGTAATTGACACAGAGAGGAACCAATTACCATATGAAGTAATATTGGGTAATGATTTTCTCACAAACAACAAGTGCATTATAAACTATAAGGATAGAACGATAACTGTACAGGAAGAGATAGTAACAAGATATGAAGATCGCGATAGGGATAACACAATAGTATTCAAGTTGGCAGAGGATGTGAAGATTTTGCCAAATAATTGGAAAATGTGTGAAATCACAACAAGCGAAAGGATAAACACTGAGGTAATGATATATGACCAAATTGGCATAAATACAAAGAAGTTATCAATTCCATTGAGTTTGTGCATTATACAAGAAGGAAAAGGTTGGATACCAGTATTAAACGCAACAAATCATATTGTTAATGTTAATAAAGATAAGGTGATGATAAAAGGAAAAACAGTAAAATCTGAGAAGCAGATGGTAAACAAAACAAACATAATAACGAAAGAAGAGGAAGAAATATTTCAGATACCGGAAATCAAGGAAGAAGAATACCCACATCTAAATAATGAAGAAAAGGAAAAACTTGTAGAAATATTGAATAAGCACAATAAGATATTCAACTTCAGAGAAATCAGTGTGGGGAAAGCAATCGGTGAAACACATAAGATAATTACTACAACAGATGAACCAATTAGATTACCTTGCAGAAGAGTACTGGAAAATCTGAAAGACAAATATAATACAATTTTGAATGAACTCATTGATAATAAATAAGGCCAAGCAAAAGTCCTTATGCGGTGTTTGTAAAACAGGGTGAAAAGTACAGGCTTTGTATAGATTTCAGAAAATTAAACGATGTGACCAAAAAAAGATGCTTATCTGTGAATAGATGACATGATTTACAAAGCAACAAAAAACAAATACTTTACATGTATTGACTTATGCAAAGCCTACTGGCAAGTACCAATGGAGCCTAAGGACATCGAAAAAATGGCATTCATAACTCCATACGGATTGTTTGAATGGATGTATATGGCGTTTGGACTTTGTAACGCACCAGTGACGTTTCAACGATATGTAACGAAAGTATTAAAACAGAAGAATAAAAAATTGGAAGATGGAGTGTGCACTTACATAGACAATATATTAATCGTGAGTGATATGATAGATGAGCATTTAGAAAAATTGGACAGAACATTAACGAATCTCTATAATGCCGGACTGAGGGTGAATGGGAAGAAATGTGAGATTTTAAAAACTGAAGTAGTATTTTTGGGAAGAAGAATACGAAAAGGCGAAATTAAAATGAAAAACAATGCAAAGGAAATGATTTTAAATATTAAAAGCCCAAAAACAAAGAAGGACATACAGAGAATAATGGGGTTCATCAACTATTATGGATCATTCATACCAAATATAGCTCAAAAAACAACTAGAATAACAGCATTACTTAAAAAATCTAAACCATTTGAATGGACATGGAGAGAAGAGGAACAATTAGAAAATATAAAAAATGAACTTGCTAAGATGCCATCATTAAACACACCCAATTATGAAGAAGAATTTATATTAGACTGTGATGCGAGTAATGTTGCAATAGGAGCTTGTTTGGGACAAATGAGAAATGGAAGTGAAGTACCTATACAATTCTTTAGTTGATGATTAAGAACAAGTGAAGAAAATTATGGGTCAACAAAGTTGGAGATGTTAGTGTTGTTAGAAAGTATAAAGAAATTTAGATACTTTTTAATTGGACAAAAATTTAAGGTGCAAACAGATAATAGTGGATTGGCGTGGCTCAAAAAATTTTCAGGAGACAAGTCGTCAATTGTGTTGAGGTGGATAGAGTATCTAAACGAATTTAGATTCACAATCGAACATAGCAGAGGTACACTACATAAAAATGCTGATTTCTGGACTGCACTACCAGAATACCAAAGAGATGTAGAAAAGCAGGAAGGAGAGAAGAAGAAATTTGATTTTTTGCCACATAGCAAATACAATGAACTACTAGACATCAATGCAGATAAAAAGGGTCAGGCGATAATGCCCATTACGATTAAAGAGGAAATTGTTGAAAAGCAGAAAACAGATTTGATAATGATGGAGATACAAAGAAAACTGGAAGACAGTAATGAACAAATAAGTAAGGAAGCAAGTAGCTATTCAGAGATATACATGGAAAATAAATAGAAATGGGTTACTATACGTACATGGAAAAACACTAAGAATAGTGATTCTGGAATACTACAAGAGGGAACTGATAAGGAAAACTCATGAAAAAGGACATATTGGGATAATCCAAACCGAACAAACATTTAATGCAAGATTTATAATGATTGGAGTCAGAAAAGTGGTAGAGGACGTTATTAATAAATGTACCACGTGCCTGTTAAATAATAAAAGTCATTTTCCAAGGCAAACAGCGCCATTGGAAAAAATAATAGCAACTGCACCGAACCAAATAGTACATGTAGATCTAGAAAAATTGTCACAAGACGATGAAGGGTATCAATATATTCTGGTAATAGTAGACAATTTTACAAAATATGCAAGGATGATTCCATTAGATTCTACGACAGCAAAAATAGTGGCAGAAAAAATAATGAAAGAGTGGATATTAAAATTTGGACCCATGGAAGTAATAATATCTGACAGAGGTGTGCAATTTGAAAGTAAATTGTTTGAAGAAATGGCGAAATTGTTAGAAATAATGACAGAGAAAACAACCGCTTACCACCCACAAGCAAATGGGGCAGTGGAGCATTTAAATAGAACAATGATTAAATTAATCAGAGTATTAACATTGAGGATCAGCGGAAAAGATTGGAGAGAGGTGATAGAAATGGTAAAGTATTTCTACAACACTTCAGTGCCCTCGACGACAGGGACAACACCTTTCAAAGCGATGTATGGCAGAGAGGCAGTGACGCCAATATCTATGCAATACAGTAATTATTCTGATAAACCAGATAATGAATATATTAAGAAGATAAAAAATCGAATAACAGGAATCCATGAAACGATGTGTCATAATACGAAAAAGTCCGCAATAAGACAGCAGAGAAATTTCAATAAGAAAATTTATGGAAAGCCACACAAGAAGGGTGATAAGGTTTACGCATATACATTACTGAGGACACACGGTGTAAACCAGGGCCATTTTTCATTTCACAAACATTACTGAATAATAATTACAAACTGAGTGACAGTAGAATTTTACACTTTCAAAATTTAAAAAGGGCGACAAAGGACATAGAACAAACTGAATTAAATAAAGATGCACAATTTAAATTTATAGAGAATAATGATGGTATATATTGTGAAATGAATGATCTCAACAGTGTAGCAGAGGAAGAATTTCAAGAAGAGTACAACCCTATGCAGGAAGATGACGAAGTCGAGAGAAGAACAATGCCCCAGAGGGCTGTAAAAAATAAAAATAAATATGACCCAGAGATATGGGATTTAAATTTAGTAACTCCATTTAGATTAGATAATGAAAAGGACGGACAGCAGATCACCGTTGAAGAGCAGAAGGATCCGCAGGAAATCCCCAAAATCCGATTGTCAGTTAAAGGGCGTGACAAGGGGAGAAAATTCTAGCAGTCATGGTGGTAGCACAAGGTCTCCGCAATCCGATTGTCAATTAAGGGGCATGAGAATGGAGCAGTCTTCACTGGTGAATAGAAGAAGACAAGTGTAAAGAAAATCTCCGCAAACTGATTGTCATTTAAAGGGCATGAGGATGGAGAGACTAACACTGATGAATAAAAGAAGAAGGGTATGAAGGAGATCTCCGCAATCCGATTGTCAGTTAAAGGGCATGAGGATGGAGACAACACCAAAGAGATCACCCTCCACCAAATGTCATTTAAAGGGCAAGCGGATAAGAGAGGGCCATCGTCAGGATACCAATCGTCATTTAAAGGGCGTGAGGTTGGATCAAAAATCACGCTCATCAATGGAACACTCCCCCAAATCCAGCAGAACTCGAAGTCAATTAAAGGACAGAGAGTACAAAGCTACGAGAATAAGTCCTCCACTGCAATTAAAGGCAGCAGGTACTGAAGTCTGTGGTAGATACGTTGACCCAGATATTCAAGAAATCAGCAAAGACTCAGAAATGGATATTTCAGAACAACCGTCAACAAGTTCATTTACCACTCACAGTTCACAACTGTTCTCTCACAGGCAATCATCTACCACAACAAAATCGTCGAGATCAGAGGAGTGAGAAAGTAGACTGACGCAAATTGGGAAAGATAAAATCCACCCATACTTTATAGCAAACAGAAAAATACGCTATAGTTTGCAGGATAATTTGTCACCAGAGACAAAACGTTTCTTACAACAAAACTCAGTGACAAAAGAAACAGAGGCATTGGCAATTCCCATCATAATCAACAAGCAGAATAGGCCAGTGTGCAATATGATTATAGCATATTCAAGAGACATGAAAGAAACATTTAACTGGCCTTACTTCAAAAGTACAGGGGCCATCGTCAGGATACCAATCGTCATTTAAAGGGCGTGAGGTTGGATCAAAAATCACCAAAAGTACAGTGCATATAACGTTTGAAGAAAAATTCACATTAAAAGATGTCCAGAAGTTAATTATAAATAAAAATAAGCTGATAGAGAAATGCGAACAGATCAATTTAGACAAAGAGCACTTAACAATGATATACTTCACTAAACAAGCGGAAATGGTATCAAAAAATTTGGAAGAACATATCGAAGAAACGCTAAAAATGGCTAAACAATACAAGACAAAAGTGATAATAATAGTCAGAACACGAGAAGGAGAGGAAGTACCAGAATTCCTACAAAATTTAGAAGAAAAATTGGAAAATGTGTTTATAATGGAGAAAAGCGGCGAAGCAATCTCAGAGATGATTAATATGGATTTGCAAATAAACAACATCGCGCCAGCAGAGAGGATAATGGTTGAGCCGAAAATAGCAATTGATATGTATTATCAAGTAAAAACCATGGAGATGCTTGGAATAAGAGAAAATCTAGAAGAAACAGGAAACCTATACGTAAAATGTAGCATGAACCAGACACTGGAACATCTAAGAAGTATCATGAATGTGTGGAGAGAAATGAAAACTGAAAAGCCTGTACATGGAGAATGGCCCAAGTTTGACATAATATCGCCGATAAAGACGTATCACAAAACAGTCAAGATGGCGTTGATGGAAATTAGAAAGGCATATGAGATGGAATCAAAATGAAATTTCAGAAACATGATTTTCAAAGAGTTTAATGCACCACATATAAGAGCACGGACATCAATATGGATGTTGAGTATAGCTTTGACGAATAATGAAAAGATAGTGTTGCCAATAAGAAGAAAAGAACAGAAAGCAATGGCGAAAAATAAAAAGTATGAAATAGCAGTAGCTCCTATACCTGTCAACGTGAAACAATGGTTGTTACAGTACGTGGAGATATTGTCACTATTGCCAACTAAAAAAGTGCAACAAAAGTTTGAAAAATTCTATAGGCGACTGCTGACACAACAACACACATTAGGCAGACCGAGTGTAGTAGAACTTGCCAACAAAACGGAAATATGTCCCGCAGAGATAGATATATTAAACGATGAAGCCAAGAAATTCATGTGGGGTGCAACTTCGAATACAAGACTAAAATCTTTAAAGCAGCAACCATGGCTAACAACACACAATCTGATTAAGAGAGAGAGTGCTAGCACACTGGAAACTATCAAAGAAATTGAATGAAAAGAAATTAACAAGACGATTACAAAAGAGATGAAGAAATACATTCGCGAGTATCCTCAATGTGCATACACGAAAATAATTAAGAAATCGGAGATAATGAGAAAAGAAGGAGAGAATCAACCGATAGAAATTATCGAGATGGTTAGTAAGTCACAAGAGGAAATGCGGATGGAGGAAATCTTGTTACAAACAAACACAATCACACTGACCCCAGAAACTCAAAAAGAAATAGATAAGATTAACATGGAAAAATGGGGTGAAAGAGAGCCTAGCAAGATATCATGGGTGGATACAGACCACGAATGGTTATTGGTGGAAATAACAGTCAGAAGAGAAAAAATGGACAATATAGTGCAAAGAATTTACGGCGAAGTTTACAAAAAGGAAACAAAATCGATGATAAAGATATTGTGTACTGAAGCATTTATGAAGCAAGAAATTAATAAGATGCTACAACCGCAAAATCAATTGGCAGTTGACATAGAATGTATAACTTCGAAAATTGTTATAAAAGCTGAAATGGCGTCAAATCTCATGAAGCATGGACTGACGAACATGTTTTGGGAAAACATTAAAATGAGTAAGAACAATTACCCCGCTACATTTGGGATGGCAACTACATCAAAAATGGAAGGCTCATATGAAGAAATAGAGAAGCATACAATGACAACGTTACTAAAATGTACACTGCCATCAACTCTCTCAGTACCGATGTTACTACCTGTATGGTGATTGAAAAACAACAAGCCGGTGAAAGCATTGTGGCATGAAGAAAATACTTACATAAACAAATTGGAAGAAACAGAGAAGATTGTCAGAGATGAATTATATAGGAAATTGAAAGACATATTAATGCAGAATGATAACAAAGAAAGAGTGTATATTGAGAGAGAAGTCACCCCGTATGACCTGTATCGCGAAGGCGACGCCATACATAAACAAATAAAGAAAGTGCGGAACGAGATTGAGAAAAGAGAGACACAAACAGTCATGTTATTCTCTGGAATAAACGACATAGTTTGGGGCGAACTTTGGAGCCCAACATATTGATATTATGATGTAATGCGTCAAGTGGAGATAATAACAATGGTGCGACTGGGAAAAAATGACCCAGATCAAATAACTAGAGAGGAAGTACGGAATAACATAAGTGCATTCTATGATGAAGCTTCTATTTTGAAATCGTTAAGATCTACCTATGAGTTCTTCTACCCAAATACAATGATAAAGCCCGAGTTAGCTCACACAAGTAGAGTAGACGCAATAATGACATTGATGATAGCAATCAAAGGGTTGAAACTATACGAGAAGTACTATGAAGAATTTAATGGAAAGTTAAACGAATTACGCAGTATGTGCACAATATCGAGCAAGTTACAAAATCCGATGTTTCTGAGACATAAGAAATTGGTGACTACAGAAAAGGAAGTAGTGCTGAAATTAACTAAAGAAGAGAAGTATGAAAAGACTGAATGGGAGATGCCAGATGCGAACATGATGATAAAACAGGCGGTCGAAATGGTACATGGAGAAAGAGTCATAATCCTTAATTAGCTATGCTGGAGGGGGAGTGTAACATAATTCAGAATCATGTGTGGTCAAATTAAGAGAAACAAAGGAAAGAAAGAAGACTGAATTTTGATATAAATATTAATTGTAAAAACACATGATTATGATTAGTTAATTATTTGTAAAATTTATAAGCAGTAATTTTTCTATTAATTAATTGGCAGACAAAAGGATATTTGACAATTGGTAAGAATGCAAAGTCGCAAAATGCTAATTAATGCTGACGTGCGCAAGGCGGCAGACAAAAGATAATCAAGAATTAATAAATTGTCAACAACTCAGCAATAACAGGTACTAGCCAAATATTTGAGTGTTTAAACAAATTTTAGTATAAAAGCTGTGCAATATTATATTTTGTTGATGGCTGAAATTTATCGGATTTACTTCATGTTCTTTTTGTCAGGTTTCTTTATTAATTAAATGGAAAGCTAAAAATGTTTGAGCACTAGGGTATTTGAGGCAGTGGTCCATGACATCATTTAAAGGGAGATAATTCGTAATGGCTGAGCACTTAGCAATGAATTGTTTATCGCTATTCAAAAAGCTGTGTGATAGGCACATTAAACAATGATGATTTGCTAGCGCCATTCCCAAGGCTGTGCTGTGGCTGGTAGCTGTTGGTCTGCCCGATGTGCTCATAAGTTAGGTGTAATGATAGGGATTTTTCTCCGTTATAGCTTTCCTATCGGTCATTGTTCATTTTATTACCTTATTATATTTACATTATCCCTCTTAGGAGAATTTACATTTTGTTTGTATTGGAAGTTTG
Organism: Hofstenia miamia; assembly: GCA_900660155.1. Lineage (NCBI taxonomy): Eukaryota > Metazoa > Xenacoelomorpha > Acoela > Hofsteniidae > Hofstenia > Hofstenia miamia. The sequence continues at coordinate 1,162,364 of CABFPE010000032.1, read as the reverse complement.
TCAATGGTATTACATTGTATTTAATTCATAGTCGACCTACAGACCTAATTCCTATGTTTATGCTGACCGCTTTGATTGTTCACATGTACGATAGGGTATTAGCATATATATATTTATCTGTAGGATTATTAAATGTAAGGCATGATAATAAGCTAATGCATTCAGGTTGTGAATCTCCTTTATTTTACAACATCCTTAATAACAAGAACAATCAACGCACTAAATTAATAGGTTATCCACACATTGTCACAGTTTCATTATCACACAACATTTTATGCACTGAGTCCTCGTGGCCATGATTGCTGTTTCTTTCAATACAAAAGTGTTTGTTGGAGATTATAGTTACATCGTAGTTCTTCAATTCCTCTTTGTGTTATGCCTCAGGTTGTGTGTGTAACCCTGTACTTTGTACCAACCATCTCCTGTCTTGAACCTAAATTACTGTTGTTACTTCTAGTGTCAATTATAGTTGTTGCTTAGATATTAGACTAAAAGTTAAGTAACNTTAAGAACAAAAGAATAGAGATGGAATTTGGAATCTGTCACCTACCTTACTCAGTAAAAATAGGAAATATTTAAAGTAGCTCCTAAATTACACTTAAGTATACTAGTTGGAAGATTGTCAAGATTCTACATTACAGCTTTGCTCTTTGGTAATATTTTTGTGTTTAAGATAGTGAGCACTGATAATCTTTTATTAATGTAGTTGCAGATTGCAAAACAAATGTTTTTGATTTTCCTCAAATATAAATTATACTTTGAAATATTATAACACTGTGCTAAAATAATCTACACATTTCATATGTATTGACATCAAGCAGTTTATTTAAATACAGTATATCATTGCAATCCTCTAGTAGTGCATCATTTTTAATGTAGATATTGGAAAAAATCATACTCTTTGATGTTTGCCTATTGAAATATTTATTGATTGGCAGTCTTCCGCTAATGTGAACATCTATTTAATGAGTAATTATAATATTTTGCAAATTTCTAAAACCAAATAAAATCTAAAGTGTCTAAATATTACTTGAATATTTCTTGATTTATTCTTAATGAACATTTATAAACTGAGAATTTTAAATGGTACTGGTATTTAATTTGTTTTAAACATTCTATATTTCTTAAAAATTTTAAATGAAGTAAAATATAAAATTTTATTTATTACTTCATAAATCATTAATCAAAATTATTTGTTCATATTCTCCTAAATGTAATTAGTATGATCTAAACATAATATTCAATGTTTTCAAAAGAAAACTTTTCTAGATTTTTGCATTATAAATCTGTGAATAATTTCAATTTATTTATCATATTGCAAGAACATATGAGGGATGCTCCTAGAATTTATAGATTCTATTTTTTGTAAATAATGGTTAATTTAATGTTTTGATTCCCTTTCAGACTTCATTTCTTATCAATGTGCTCAGTTGAAACTTAGACAATAAATGGTAAAATGTGAGTTTTTTTAAAAAATTTTAACAGTTGTGATTGTTTTTTCAAGTACCAACCAATTTCAATGGGTCAATGAATTATGGAAATTCTATTAGAGATCAGGTAATTGACTAATTTGCAATTGATGTTTAGGTTGGAGGTTTTACTTAAAGATGCTATAGATTTGGTGTCTATGTTGAACCTTCCAGTTGCACATTTGATATCAAGTGTGAGTTGTTGTAGTGGTGTCATGAGTGCCTCCAGTTCTTACTTGTTAAAGCTTTCTCTAAACAATTTCATTTTTATGATTTCCACATCAGATACTTTAGTTTGTTGGTATGTTGGATGATGCTACCAATGGCCTGATTTTTGTGAACTCATTCATTTTGCCGCAGCAGTGTTTATTGCAGGTCTTTGTGCAACACAAAAAATTATTATATTTAAATAATCTATATAGTAAAGTGTCAAATCAGGCTAAAATTATACATGATTTCTTTCATTACATTTGACTTTATTAAAATAAATTAATTAAAACAATTTGTATATAAAGTTTTTTCTCATAAATAAAACACATAAATTTTGCAAATGTATTAACATAGTCAGTCGAACAAATATATATTGACCACTTAAGCTAATGTAATCTTTCCAAGTTAGCTTGCATCATTGAACGAATTTTTCATTTCACAGATAAGAGGAATTTTAGTTACAATACAATTGGTATCACCAACCTGTCTTGGATTAATATTTATGAAAATAGACTGTTGATTAAGTGCATCTAAATAGTAATTTACTTAAAAATACTTAAATATCTATAATATTAATATTCTTATGTTTTCTTCAAATTATCACACAGCATGTCTAAAAGCTTTCAAGCAAAATGCAGCTTGATAGATAGTTTTATTGATACCAGAAATGTAAAGAAATCAAGCAAATTCAGATTTATGTTCATTCCAGGGGAGAATCCATTCAAATTACTTGAGGGACTAACAACCCTAATTTTTCCAATCTACATCTATTCATGAGACGAAAACTTTGTTTGGGTGCTATTTTATTTCTAGAATATATATAATAAACGTTAAATCAACTTTAATGTCTATGATTAATGCCATTAAGATAGATACCAGAAATGCAAGTGGGCTAGTTGGCTTCATTTGCCTGGTCATTAATTCAAGTATTTGAAATGATATGAAAAAAGCATTGAATATTTCTGACAACAATCATATCTAAAAGACACTAACTAAGAACTAAATTCTATCAGTGAAAATTGCTGATATTCAAAGAGAATTAGACAAACCAAATTACAGTTTTTTTGAAATTTTACAAAAACACTTTACTCTAAATGTCACTTTTAAATTTCAAATTGAAAAACCTACTTTTGAAAACAAGATTATTTGTATGACTGAAAATATAAATTTCAATGGGTGTTTATGGGCATAAATGAGTTAAGGTTATGGGTGTTTTGGAACATGAATGACTATATTTTATGGAGTTGCTCTATTTAGTGGGAAATTTCCACAAGTTTAGGCATAGAAATTATATACCTGTGTTTTGAAAACCTCATCTTGACTGTGTTGTTAAACATAAACCTTTAAAAATCTCCAGGGTAGTGTTTCTTCAATTTACCTACCCTCATCCTAAATATATTTAAGTTCAAGTAAATTTTGCACAAGCAATGTATAAAAAATAGGGTTTTTGGTAAAAAAAGTGTGATTCCTGCTAAATTCCTTAGAAATGTCCAGTTGTTTTATATTACCCTTTTCTAGTTCTATAATTCTCATTAATCATTTAATTAGGCAGAACTCATACTTTGTTGAAAAATGATTTACCAATTATGCTAATGTTCTTTCAGATATCAAAACTAAGAAAATATCAAAGTTACTGTATTCAGTGAAGACTGAAAACAAATTAAAATATAATCAAAACTAAATACATTGAAATTTTTTCTGAAATTCTTACAGGTAAGCAGACTTAAATTAGAATAATGTAAGTATGATTTAGTATTCCAAACAATGTTAAGTAAATATTTTGTTTGAATGCATTTATCTTAGAAAATTTATTTACAAATCCTTGATTATATTTTGTTTCAAAACAAAATGTTAGTATATTTTTTTCTGTAGTAGTTGCAACAAATGAAATTTAAACTTCATTCTTAACTTCATGTACAGATTATAATTTTAATTGTTCAAATTTGTAAGCATGTTAAGAAGATTCCTCTTGTGTAACTAGTGACGTTTGATTAATGGAAAAGGTACCAAGTTAGATTAGAAACCTTTTAAATAGCAATCATATCTAAGAGTTGTGTGAGCCAAGCCCTGATGCATCACTAACATGGTAGGAATGCACAGTCATTTCTCATCTGGTTCTTACAGGCCCTTCAAATAACAAAATTGATTTCATTAAGAACTTGCAAAACTATGTGCATGTTGTTCTGGAAACCTGTTGAACTTTCCTGAAATATATGGATTTATTATCATAAAAGATGTAAACTTAGTTGTCTTCCATTTCCATGGTTGTCTCTTTTAACAAGAAGCAATATGCAAAGCATGATAACACTCTATGTAAGACAGTGCTGCATGATAATAGATTGAGAAAGCAAAGATTAGTAGGCATCTCTATATATTTAATCAGTCTATGAGTATCTATTCACAAATAAAAATAGCTATCATGATATGCTGAAAACAGTTTGAGTGAAAATGCAGCAAGGAAAACTTGAGATATGCAAAGGCATATGCAACTGCATCTATCAGCCCTATTCCCATTCCATATAATGGATTTGTATTCCTTATATAAATTAAATCCCTAATTTTGTGTTACAGTGGAGAAGATAAAGTAGCAAAGAAGTTCTTCTTATATGTACAGTAAGTTAAAACAAAAAAGTGCAATATTATTGGATATTCCAAAATATATTTAAATCAATAACCTGATTTAAGACTTACTTGGCTGATCACCAAACCACATTGTGTTTGAAAGTCTTTTCTTTGAAGTATATCCAATGTAATCATTACTCAAATTGGAGGAAGAATATCCAGTCCAAAGGAAATGCACATTATTAGGAATAGGTATCTTTCTTAAAATGATTTCCTAGATAACATAGCATTTACTAAATATGTAAATTTTGAATTCAATTAAGAAAATGATAAATTATGATTTATCCTTAACAATAGCATAGAGTATATATATTTAATTCTGATGACACAATATTTTTCAGTAAA
>CABFPE010000032.1:1127735-1151984 GCA_900660155.1 Hofstenia miamia | reverse complement strand
GAGTTAGCTCACACAAGTAGAGTAGATGCGATAATGACATTGATGATAGCAATCAAAGGTTTGAAACTATATGAGAAGTACTACGAAGAATTTAATGGAAAGTTAAACGAATTATGCAGTATGTGCACAATATTGAGCAAGTTACGAAATCCGATGTTTCTGAGAAATAAGAAATTGGTGACTACAGAAAAGGAAGTGGTACTGAAACTAACTAAAGAAGAGAAGTATGAAAAGACTGAATGGGAGATGCCAGAAGCGAACATGATGATAAAGCAGGTGGTCGAAATGGTACATGGAGAAAGAGTCGTAATCCTTAATTAGCTATGCTGGAGGGGGAGTGTAACATAATTAAGAATCATGTGTGGTCAAATTAAAAGAAACAAAGGAAAGAAAGAAGACTGAATTTTGATATAGATATTAATTGTAAAAACACATGATTATGATTAGTTAATTATTTGTAAAATTTATAAGCAGTAATTTTTCTATTAATTAATTGGCAGTACAAAAGGATATTTGACAATTGGTAAGAAGGCAAAGTCGCAAAACGCTAATTAATGCTGACGTGCGCAAGGCAGCNCATGTATGATAGGGTATTAGCATATATATATTTATCTGTAGGATTATTAAATGTAAGGCATGATAATAAGCTAATGCAATCAGGTTGCGAACCTCCTTTATTTTACAACATCCTTAATAACAAGAACAATCAACACACTAAATTAATAGGTTATCCACATATTGTCACAATTTCATTATCACACAACATTTCATGCATTGAGTCCTCGTGGCGGTGATTGGTGTTTCTTTTGATGCAAAAGTGTTCATTGGAGATTATAGTTACATCGTAGTTCTTCAATTCCTCTTTGTGTTGTGCCTCATGTCGGGTGCGTAACCCTGTACTTTGTACCAACCATCTCCTGTCTTGAACCTAAATTACTGTTGTTACTTCTAGTGTCAATTACAGTTGTTGCTTAGATATTAGGCTAAAAGTAAGTAACTACAATCAAGAATCAAAGAATAGAGATGGAATTTGGAATCTGTCACCTACCTTACTCGGTAAAAATAGGAAATATTCGAAGTAGCTCCTAAATTACACTTAAGTTTACTAGTTGGAAGGTTGTCAAGATTTCTAGTTCATCTCTTGTGAATCCTAGTTTTGTTGCACACTCATCTGTTATGATCAATCTCACTGCACTTGTGTCAATAGTGTAGAGTCACTCAGGCCCTATTTTTCAAATTTTATTATTTGGCACTCTGAAAATAGTCTTACGTCTTTTTAACGTCCTTATTTGATGATTAGGAGCTATCAATTTGTATCAATTTCTTTAATTCAATTTGTTCACATTTTCAAGTGTAGTTATTCAATAGAATTATTATTTGTGCCCTTGGTTTAAAGTATGTGTAATTGCTTGTTTTAACTTTGCAAGGGAAATTGTGTTTGAAACTGTAAACAGTATCTAGGTATTAATTTACAGATTTTGAAATAAATATCTGAGACAACTGTAGTGAAGCGCACAATAAATTTGACTTCCTTCAACTGCGTTTAATCTTCTTTGCTTTTATTATCTAGTAACCCCTTTTAGATTCATCATCAAAGATTTGGTTATGATAACTATTGCTTAAGATCCGGCGACAATTCAGGAGGAAACTGCACTGGGTCTGGGGCACCAAATAGCTCCTTAATGGTGACAGCCTGAATCGTGGTCACTTTAGGTTATGATTAGGTGTAGGGAATAACAACATTTATTCAATTGATTTGTACATGCACACAATATTAACACACTGCAAATATACTATGCCATTGGCAAATGTGAAGACACAGAAATTATGTGCCTTTTGTTTATTATTTATTTACATGAGCTGAGATAATAGAACTCTGAGATAAATTGTTTATTGAGCTAGAAATTACAACTTGAGACACACAATTAGCACCCTGACAAGTAAGGATGGCTTCATGGATATGGCTTCAGTGTGATTCTGTGTGAATGGGTCACTGCTGGAGTTCTTTGTGGAATTTCTGTGTTTATTATTAGGCAAATCAGTGAGCCACCAATGTTTCTTTCTTTTCTTGGAATGGAGGTCACTCTCTGCTATGGTAAACTTTGCAACCTTCAATCTGAACTCTTGAGTTTCCCAGTACCACTAGAGCAGCTAGAGCTCCCCACGATTCTACAATAGTAGCTTTGGTAATTATTCTGGTAATCACAACTATGGCTGTGTTGATATTATGTTTATCCATTAGTATGATTATAGGTGCACAGTTTTGCTGAGATGGCACTCCTTCTAGTTTTCTGATTCCTTGGCTGTTTCAGTTTCTTCATTCTCAGAAAAATTTATTACATTTTTGTTGTCAAAGTAAGTGATGCCATCTTCTATAATACATATTTCCTTTCTGCAGTTGGGTTTTCAGTGGATTTTTTTTCCACAATTATAGCAACAAACGTCTTTTTCTTTAACTTTCCTTGTTTGCCCATCTCAGGTCGTTATTCTGATTACTTTTTCGTTTTTCTTTGCACTATTTGCTCATACTTTGAGTAATATCCTTCTCTTGAGCTAAGCATCAACAATCGTTTGACCTGCAACATATAGTTCCTGATGTCATCAAATTTTTTCAATTTAGTTCCATTTAATATCAGTCTGTATTGATTCTTAAAACTTTTGTTTTGGTAATGTTCTATAAAATTTCCAGTTAGTAGCTTGAAATCTCTTATCATTTCTGAGTTGAGCATCAATTAGTGCTGACAGGAGCCTTGTGCCTGCTGTGTCCTGATTCACCTTTCTCTCCTTCATTGTAAGTTCAAATAGCTGAAGCCACTCTTCAAATGTTGAGGAATACCTATCAATTTTGCCTGTAAATTTTTCAAATTAAGCTTTCAGTTAATATTGATTTGTCATATTTCAGCTTTCTCAGATTTTCAACTGCTACCTCTGTTGCCACTCTTTTGCACAACACTTGCATTATTTGTTGTATGATTTTTTCCTTTTCTTCCTCATCATCAGTTTTCATTTCATGTGCTTTTGGTTGAGTGACTACCTTGCATCACCTCGGGTGGTTAATTCTGCCTCCGTTTCCTCTGAGATTAATATATTGTGCATTTGTATGGGTTTTTCAGGTAGCTCTGCTTCATCTTCTGAGAGTTTTACCAGTCGCAACTGATCCTTGAAATCTTCTATCTCCATTTGCTGCATTTCATTATCTTGTTGTAATTGCTTATTTTCTATTTCCAGGTCATTGTACTTTACCTCCCACCTTTCATTTTGCTCAATGATGTGTTGGTTTGCTTCTGCTAGTTTCTGGGTTAAATATCGACTTGGATTTGAAAAACCCTCCCTTGCTCGTCAAATCTTTGACCCATGTTGAGCTTCAGTTCCTAAATGATCAGTTTCCTTTCATTTTTGGCTTTCTCAAATTTTTCATTTAATAACTGAATTTGGTTCTTCAGTGCTAGTTCATTTTCATGGTTCCTTTGTAGGGTTTCTATTATCTCAAACAAATTTAATTCTGTTTCCATTTGGATAGTCTGCATTTCCACATCTGCTGTGAGAGTTAAGCTTTCTAGGGATTGATTCCTCATTAAGGTTCTGGGGGTTGTCTGATTTTTCTGATTTTTCTTGTTTGTCATTATTTGCTTTAGATTGTAGTGATCATTTTCTTTTGTGAGGTTGTATTTTGGTATTACTTGATCTCTGTTGCATAAGTTCCTTCATCTTCAATTCCATTCGACTCAAAAAAATTTTTTTCTATAGGTTAGGTAATTTTCTTTCTAATAATGTCACAATTAGTGAAACTTTTATCATTTCCATAATGTATCCTTGGTGTAACCAGAACAGAGCAAGAGTTTTCTGGTATTGGTTTCTGCAGTAAGTTTCTTGGTTAGTTGGTGCAGAAGAAACAACTATCTTAACTACACTTTTCATGATGTTAGTAGGACTTTTTGGCGTCTGATCACGGTTGCCATGTAGAATCATCACCCAGGCTGAGATGTGCTCTTAGAAGTGTTTAGTTAGATACGCAGCCATGCAGTTTCTCCAAAGTGGGGTAATGTCTTTCTTTGTTGAACCCTTTTGTCTCTGATACACTTCACACTCAAACTAACTAATAATAGATTCTACGTAAGCATAACAATTTACCACTACTGTTTAGGTAGATCCAAGAGACTTCAGCTCATAGTTACAGAAGTGGGCAACTGCCTGAAGCAGTATCCATTTGCAGAGAGTCCATCCGATGCTGTGAGACTTCCATATTCCAGTGACTCAGCTCATGCTCACAAGGACAATGTTTATTATGTGTGCCCTAACTATTAGTGCTAATAAGAACCAGTCACAATTCGACTTATCTCTCACACTCAATGTGTGGGGTTAATGTAATAACATAATAAGTAAGAATGCATTGACTCTAGCTGCTAAACAATTAAAAACTACATAATGACTAGCGCAGCTTCCTAGCCTACATTTAATACAGTTAAAATAGCAACAAGGCATGACACTAGCTGCGACAAGATAAAAAGTAACTATATACAAACTAACTATAAACTACAGCAGATTCCTAACCTACATTTAAAATAAATAAAAAAATTAACAATATGATATAACAAATAGAATGTTCATTACCAGTCTCGTAAGATGTAAAGAATTTTGGATCTAAAATAAGATAGTAATACATAGGGTTGGCTCACCAGCCTTTCACGGATTTGTTAATACATGAAAACCGAAAGATTGCTAACCAGCTAAGCATGACACAAAATCTCCTTATACCTAGACCTAACTTAATTGCAAGTATTGATCAAGGCTCCTACAATTTCATATCCCCTCTCAACAGCCTTGTGATTGCTACGTACAAGAAATGCTTCGCTGTGCATTCTAATTAACTAATCAATCCAAATTAAGATAATGTAAATTCCGAGGAATATTTATAATAATTAAAACAAACATATTTATTATGCAAACAAGTACCTGTTGCTATTTTAATTTTTGCAGTCCATGTAGAATATTTCTGAGTGCTATTAGCTGCGTGCTAAAATTAATGTGGAGCAATTCGTCCACTAGTGATTTTACAAAAAGTGAAAGCAGCAAATACTTTCTTTACAATTTTTTGAAATTACTTGAGGTGAGGCTAATTCTACTAAAATGATAAATAAGAAAATCAGAGTTTTATGTTTGAATATAATGTTTGAGCTTGGTTGCTTTTTCCTTTTCTTTTTGTCTTTTAATGGATTATGCTAGACTTTCTGAACACCTCCCGGTTTCTCAAGTGAGCAGCCCTGTATTTAGAAGCCCTTGTCAATACTCTAGCTTCAATGTCGCAATTTAAGATGGCAGTCAATCTTGGGGAACTCAAAAATCGAATCACAAATAGGCATTTAAAATTTTGATTAAATGAAGAAATCTCTTTTTCACATTGATTGTATTTTAAGTTCATGTATATTCCATTCCAATTATCCAACTAAATGGAAAACTAAAATTGTTAATTATACGAAAATTTCAAATCGTTCAAAACGAAATCATTATCGTCGAATTAGTAAGATTTTCGGAATTACACTAGCATTTGATTTTAGTTAAGCTTTTCATTCTCCTTTAACTCAAAAAATTATTGGTAATCTAATGACCAAATCTTGCCTTTTGCCTCCTATCAAATTTGTATACTTCTATCTTTATAATAGAAACATCTTAATTGTAATGAAACTTTACTATTATAATTGTGGAGTGCCATCGTGAGGAATTTTATTTCCATTTCTTCTTAATCTAGTTCTTAACAATCTTCTATGTAATATAAACTTGCCCACTACTAATGTAACAGCTTATGGGGGTGATGCAAAATTTCAGTCTTTGAGCCTAGATGTATTTATAGTATTCATCACATCATGATAAGTAATTGCTTAGGCGTAATACTAACGAAAAAGCGAAAACTATGGTATATCTTCAAAAAGCCATACTCAAGAATCATGGGTTTCTCTTGTTCCTTCTCAGTATTGCTACTGCTACAAGAAAATATATAATATTGTGCACTAGATCATTTAGTACTGCTGCCTCAAAACGAATCCCTCTCTCTAGGATTATTCATTAGATTAAAAGAATATCCTAATCGTAGACTGAAAATTGAATGAAATTTTATCATATTTTAAAAATCTTGATCATCGCTAGGATCTTTAATAACTTTTCACTGCATGTTAAATTCATTTATGGCAAACTTTACTTCAGTTAGTAACAACTCTTACGAATTACAAATGAGTAATGGCCTAAATTATTAAAACAAAAAAAGGTAAGAATTGTGCTCTCTTTCTCTTTCTCTTTCTCACTCTTTGTTTCATACACGTAAACAAATCAATGGAAAGTTGGTTTAAAATGTAGGTCTGTTAGATTACGTGTTGATAACTGATCCAGCAAATAGTAATTGATAATTGATTACAACGGCTGTCAAATTCAATGTCAATGATCAATTAGCAGTAATTTTATAATTGCTTGTTTTGCTTGAACCAAACGTATTGTGGCAGCACTGTTCACGAAAATACTCCGTCTAAATCAGTTTGGGAAGCGGGTCAATATTTGACACACTTACAGACCCAAACCCTTTAGCAATTACCCGCTAGCCGACCTGACTGGAGGAATAACATGATCCGCGAATTGACTCGTCCCATCTAGCACAAGATCCATGAATACTTACTTTTCAAGTTTTCGCAAATACTTATATTATGCAAGATTTTCAAAGTTTTTGAACAATATTTGCACATTTTGCAGAATTTTGTATGTATCATTTTATTAGGATGGCGTAATACTCAGCCAGGGATTTCCGTAATTAAGGGGAGGGGGATTGATGCAAACAAACCTATTATTATGATGATTCTGATTACTAGTATTTTTTCACCCTGTGGTAATTAGACAACCTCGTTATGCTTAGCACACATGCCGATTAATTGGCCAGCTTTTAATGAAATGCACAATTTTGGATTTTCCTTTAAAACAACATTTTATTTATGTGAGCCTTATTTGCGGCATAATTAGGATATGCAATGAGCTATAATGTTTTAAAGTATGTAATTTTATTGCTATTAGGGTAGGCCGAACAAGAATTGAACTTATTATTTAGGAGGCTCAGAATAGCATTGATTACAATTTTCACAGCACTGAATATACAACAGTTTTACTCTAGCATAGATCACCCTAATTGAATATATATGATTACATAACCATGGAAAACAATTCAAGCATCTTGGCTTAAGCAATTATCATGTGTCACAAGCATACATTTTAAGATTAATAAGAAAAATGCAAATATTTTATGTACATTAAATACCTTTTACTTTAAGGTCTCTACTGCTTGGATATGCAGGTAAAATTTTATTTTGTTTAAAAAACCATAAATTGTCCTAGTATTTACTACCTCTTCTTTTAAGGGACATATTAATTGGATATGCAGGAAAGTACTATTTTTCTTAAAACTACATAAATTGTTGGAGTAAAAGAAATTAACAACATTTTAAATGAAATTCATTTAAAAACTTGTCAAAATTTTTTAGTGAAACTCCAGAAGTTTTGTAGAACGTGTAGAAATACATATACCAATTAAAATAAACACAGATTTAATTGTTATATAGAATTAATTTTAGGAAATGTTTGGAATATAAATGCTCTTGTTGTGGTTCACATTTCTTAAAGTTTGTTTACATGCAAGAGGCTAAATACATAATATACTTCAGTATAAAGTTAGCAGTTAAGTTTTGCCATGCCCAGTTATAATAATATTTCTGGAGCAGACTTGTCAACGAGCCGTATTTGATATATAACGACCCCAAGACGCGCCTATTGTAGGCAAAGCAAGCNTTTTTAAAAAAATACCGAGCTAAAACGAGCCTCATTCAAAGATTCTATGTGGCGAGCCTAGCTTGGAAATGTCGGCTCGTTGACAAGGCTGTTCTGGAGATTAAACATTGATAATCGTTGTCAGTTATGCCAACAATCGCCATTACTTCACTTAACATTACAATGCTATCAATGGTAACATTTTATGTTTTGCATAAAAATCTAAGCAAAAGATGAAAATATTTGCAGTTTCATTTATAAAAAAAGGAAATACACCTCATTTACATTTCACACTTTGATTTTGAGATTTTATTTATTATGAAAGCGTTTATCAATTTTAAGAAGAAACTAACAAAAAGTTAAAAAAAAATTGAGCAATTTAATGCAAATTTATGCACAAATTCAATACTATTTGGTAGTCCAATGCAATCATTTACAGGAGAGGCTCACATCTACTCCAGGAAGGGTTGAACTCCCTAGCCCCCTGACTTATGACCCTGTATGACACGTTTGTTACATTAAAGTTAACAATTCAGATAGATTTTCAATAGAATTGAATTAGCATTGTTGACTGACTAAAAGGATGCGCACCTATGGAACATATGAATTAATATATTATGCAAATTCATAGTGTAGTGCTTTTAGGCCTCTATGAAGCAAAAGACAATATCAGTGGCGTAAAAGAAAAATATTTAGGGCAGGGGTTGGGTTCTTGGGTGGAATAACTGGGATTTTGAAATGGGCCGGGTCGGGCTTGGGAATAAATTATCGGTCCAATTCCAACTCTCCAAATATGTAAAGTAGAATGAAACTTATTGTAGTACTGTATTATTTATCCTCCCTTGCACTATTTATTAACTAAATTATAAATAATGTATGTAATAATATAGCATAGAATCTAAGTATTGAAATATATTTGATTCCCTTACAATTGAAATCAAGAATTCTATGATTATCAAGGCCTGGATAAAATTGTGTTTATCACTACTATTTCTGGAAATTGCTGATGTTCTGAATGCAAGCATTTTTCAGTTTTATTCCGAGAGAGTTTTGTTAGTGCAGATGTTGAGAGAGTCGTTTCGAATTTTTCTTATAGACTATTCTTTTTTCAAGACTTCAAGTTTATTGGTGTTTCACTTAAAAAATCATTTTATAATTTCATTGAACAGCCTCGAAACTGCTGAAAAATTTAAGAAACTGTCATTAATATATAATTTTTACGCGTTTCAAATCAAAGTAATTGCAGCATTTTTTCTTGGTTCACGAATATTTTGTAGTACAATTGTATTAACATGATATTTAAATTTATTGCATTCAAGCTTTTAGTATGTTGATATTCTTTTAGAAGTAAAGTTGATGTGACTTATGATTCATCCGGTATATGTTTAAAAATTCATTTATTTTCTAATACATATAAAATAATTACTATACTGGCGAATTGTGCATAATAATGCGCAGTGTAGCACGCAGAATTGCAGAGAAAAGCATAGCATCTCCTGAAGTCGTAACAAAATAATATGCCCCCTCTAAAATTTAAAGTTAGTTGCGCCCCTGATTCTAGCCCTAATAGATTCTGATGCTATTATAATAGCAGAACTCCATGCTTATAGCATTGATTCGCTTTCTAATAAAAATGGTCGATGCCTACATGGTTGAGTGAAAACAGTAAGCTTTTCATTAATTGTTGTTGATCTCAGATATTCTTTAAAATTCTTCAGGTTTTAGAGAATGCGCTTAGGGTTGCAGTAGTTGTCAGAATGCAACATAAGATTTTCATGTTTTCAGTGTTTGTAAATTGCATGATAGAAGATTTCCTTGCAATCCTCTAACGCAGTGCTTAGCATTGGACCATTTATGTATCCAGTGGTTGTGTTCTGCTTTAAGCTAATGGATCTCATGATGAGCCATCGGTTCATAAAACTATAACTATATTAAAGATTAAAAGTTTCTTTTTGGCTAACAATAGGAAATATTTTGAAATCTTTCTTAAATCACTATTATAATTACCCATACCAAAAAGTATTTTTTTGTTGTTTAAAGCCATTTTAAAATTATCAAATTTAGATGGCTTAAAAGAAACTTTCAGCATTTTGTAAAGTTCAAACCAATTTCGTTGGAGACTATTGCAGTAGCATCCGATTGAATGTCAATCTTCATTCTGAAAAAATAACAAATAATTAGTATGAAATGCTTCAGAATTCCGAGACACAAATTGACTTGAGTTGATGATTTCATGTTTTGAAATCTAGGACCCATATTGAGAATACGCGACTGCAATCACAGTACTATATACATATACATACATAAGTTACTACTTGTGAGAATGTGGAAAGGAGAAAAATGCATTGTCCTACATGGATTTTTGATAATTAAATTTCTTCCATATGAAAATCTATATGTAGCTATTGAAATTTTTTTTTTAAAATTCTAAATTTTGAAATGTTGCCATATGCAGGAGATTTATGAATACAATAATATCGTAAAGGAAGTTTTTGTTTATCTCATTGATTGTCATAATTTCTCTTACATATAAAGTTGCAGACAGTGGTGTAAGGCAGAGAGAAAATCGCGGAATTTACAGATTTCCCTTATCATGTACATCTTTACTTATGAAATAGATGCTACGCTTATGCAGACATGAAAAGCACAACAACCAGTAGGCAAAATAGAAATTTAGTTTTCGGCTTTCAAAAGAAACAACTCAGATTACTATGAGTATAAGAACCCTGCGGACCCCTCAGAGAAAGATGGAATAGGATCGAAACTCGGATCCAAAAATGCATGTATTATATACATTTTATATATTTAATAACAGGCCTGTTGCCAGCTTTTCACCTAAGAGGGTTGACATGAATTTAGGAAGGGTTGATGGTAATTTCGACATTCCTTAAAGCTTAAATTTTACGATGAATATGCATTATTTTAATTTTATATTGTATCAAGACCTACTTTTGCAGTACAAAAACGAAATGAAGCAATTAAATATTTTTGCAATTAGCGAATTTGTTAAAATTTTATTCAAGTCTTTAAAATATAGAATATCACAAAATTCTCTCCCTTTTGTAAACCTACAATCATTACATTCACCTCGAAATAAACAACAGACAAATTACAGTTTTACAAAGAAAGAATTACGATAAGTTTTGATAATTGCTGAATTTCAAAATACAAAATTAGATCTATATTTGTGCTATTGCACATTCTGCACTGTCAATGCACATCAAACAATTGATTTTATTTGAATGTAGATTTTGTGATCATCAAAAAACATGGAAAAGTGTAATATAGCAATTTACTTGATTTGGTTACTTAAAATATCATGTTGCATGTAATGCAACATGATATTTTAAGTGCATTTTCGAACTCATTTTCGTTCTCTAGGACGTATTTACTGCAGGTCTTGGTTGTATGCATGTGGGTACGCAGGATTGTCTGATTTAGGAAAATCTATTAGTGATCAAATTAGTGACTAAGATTGGGGAGAAAATTTTTGGAAAATATTGAAAAAATTGACCTTAGAAATGCATTTCACGACATTATATAGAACAAAGTTAACCTTTTCTTGCATAGAACTTTTTATTTCAAGCCAAAACCATAAAATTGAAAATATACATGTATTTTAGGATTATTAGACACAAACTATCCCAGTTCCCTCTAATGGTCATAAACTATACTGGTAACATTTGTGTCCAGAATGATATAAGCAGTAGAGATGAAAGTGTTCTGGAGATTCATAGGCCTAAGCACTTGCAATATATGTAACCGGAATGCAAGAAAGGGTTAAAAAATTTATTTTCATGCTGATTTTGCTCTTAGCTTTATTGTCCAAGGGGGTTGCCTTACCTTCCAAGGGAGCTCGTCCCTTCTAATCCTTCGTGGATCCGGGCCTGAATTGAATGTCATTTTGTACCTATTAATAATCACAATCTAAGCACTTGAAAAATCTTATTTGTAATTGAAAAATATGAATTCGCTATTATTAGTATAAACTCGGATCCGTTTAGGATCTAAAAATCCTTAATTTTTAATCATTAGGATAAGATAAGATCCGGATCTTCAAATCTCGGATACTGATCGGATTGGATCTTAAAATTTTTTATCCGATTCCACCTTTTTAGAGCCCGACGTGGAAAGAAAATGCTTAGCACGTTAACCATACATTGTATAGTGTTAAATATCAAATAAGTCATTAAAAACGTTTATATCATTATTTTATATGAGCATACAAATTTGTTATGAAATTTAAAAGAAATATATATTTATTAGCAGTATCGACTACAAAAATTCTCTAAGCCCATTTTCTCAAATCTCGTATCATTTTCAAAAAGCTTGAGTTAATGGAATTACCTTAGAAGTGTTGTCCCGTAGCAATAATAAATTATATATTGTTAAATAACATATCAACAGACTCATATGCTAACTAGTAAAATTTGTTAACAGTAGAAACTTTTCTATATAGCTGACACTTTCTCGGAGGAGGCCCACGCCTCCCATTTAGCGACACTCGTGATCACAAGTATATATTAGCATAGGCCCTGCCGGAGCCCATGCAAATATATCCTTGTGATTAGGGGCATTGTAGCAAGCCTGGACATATATTCACCACCACTGTATACAATATATTATAAAAAAATTTGAACATTATGTATTATATTGAAAATGTCTTTATTACTATGTTATTTTGAAATAATCAATTTCTTTCAACGATTGCTATCATCACTAAGGCGATTTTTTTTACCTAAAAATTTGAAATTTTGACCCAAAAAGTTTTACTTTTTTGACTTAAAAACGTAATTTTTTAACCTAAAAATTGACCTAAAGATTTCTTAGCTTTTGTAAAATTCATGTTTTCTTTGGTAAACATAATCAGCTATGTAGGAAGAAGCACCAATATTGGATGGTACATTGTCCTTCAAATTGTTATTGTTAAGCATGATTTTAGCATTGAAAAGAAACATTCTATGGAAGCAAGCAAGCACTTGCTATTTTCAGCAATCCATATTCTGTAAGACTTAATGAACTGATTGTACCGCTTATCCATTAAATCTTGCAATACATAATTTTCAAATTTCTGCGAAGCATCCACAATTGAGGTTGATTCAGCACTTTACAAGCCAATTCATGTAATAGCAATTTGCATTATTGCATCACTGATATGATAGCCATTTTTGATCTCTCAACAATGACACCCTTAGTAATGTCATTTTTTTAAAAATTGGCAAAATATTAATATATAATAATTAAATGCTTGCTCCTACTTATCTCTATTTTAATAGTTAAAAATTGTGAATGATATTTTCTTATGTTTATGTAACTAAGAAATTTATATTTTTAAAAGCTATAAACAAATTGGAAATGAGGGCCAAGGCTTATAGGTAGATTCTTTCTCCTACTTAAACTTTTTAATACAAAATAATGCTAAACTAATAAATTTCATCAAATCCTTTTCAAATTGAAAAATGTTATTAATTTCTTGAATTATATGATTTTAATATCTTTTTATGAAAATCATTCATAAGTTGTTTCTCTTTCAAAAAATTTGAGCTAAAAATTTGACCACAAATAGGATTTCAAATATTTTTTAACTAATTCCAAATTTTGTAAATTTTTGACTTTATTTTGACTTTAGAATTTTTAGAATATGTTTGCATTTGCATTAAAACAATTATATTTCTAAATATTTAAACAATATTTACCTTTATTTCAATTTTGACTTTTTTTAATTTTGTTCGCCCTAATCATCACGCATTTTGATGATTGATGCAGAAGTGCCGATTATGATATGGTACATACCACTATGTTACAATATTATGGATACCGTACCGTAATGACCAATGTGAATAATAAGTTAAAAAATATGGCCATAATGGTAATCTATAAATGGATTGCTACAGAATAACTTTGTATATGTATATTGATTTCAACAAAATTGTTAAATTATCTCTATTATTGATATACATTATGTCTAATGTCTATTAATACTGATTAATTAATACTGTATTAATTGAATGGGGATAAATACTGAAATTCATAAAGTGCCTTCAAGAAAAAAACATTTTGATAACAACATTATTTTGAGGTTTTACAAAACTTTACTAAGCAGATTGAGGCAGAGTAAAAAAATGTTTCCAATGTTTTTTGTCATTATTATTGTTTGCATCGAACAGAGCGTATTGTATTGAAAACAAAAAAAAGACAATTAACGTATTTTTAAATTTTTTTCTTAATGGTTAAAAATGGTCTTATCCCATTGATGTCGCAAATGTCTCATATCCTAGTGAGACGCTTTTAGGATGCTGATGTCCTACAGTTATCTCATTAGGTTATCGCTGATACATCTCATGAGACTACATTGAGATGCCATTTCAGAATAAAAGTATAATTCAGTGCATAATAATTTGTAGAATATATTCTCCAAATTATTATATACGGAATTATACATTGTATACAGTATATAATAATAATTCAAAAATTGCGATTTTTTGAAAGATAATACATTAGAATAGTTTAAGTATATATAATTAAGCTATTCAAATGTATTTTCTTCCAAAAATCGCAATTTATTAATTATAATTATGTATAAAATGTTTAAAATTATAACATCTTTGATATATTTCGTAAATTATTGGATGTTAAGTTTCAACTAATTTTATTTATTACAAAACTTATTGGATAGCATTTATTTATTGTTGCAAAGCTGCAAATAAATCATTGTTTTTTCCTTAACGAAATTTCGCTTATTGCACTGCTTATGCTCAATATATACAAAGTGTAACTAGGCAACTGTAAATATCTCATGGGCTAACCCTTAAATTGTCAGTCTAAGTTAGAGTAACGAAAATTAACATGAGTAGTGAGTACTGTATAATATATAATTTATAATTGTTTGATATTACCAAGGGGAACATGATGAGTCAAACAGGAATAAGTCCTAAGAAATATGTCCTACACGATTAAGTCCTACATGATTAAATCCTACACTATTACAATTAATGATTTAATTTCTTTGAAAAAGGGTGGCCTGCAACTAGTGTAGAATCATCACCCAAGCCGAAGATGTGCATTAATTCAGTGCTATTTAGAGATAGTGAACTAGTTTCTTTAAAGCGGGATAAGGTCTAACTAATCTAACTTTCATTGTCTCATGTACACTATCTCTTTGTATATGCCAAAACTATATTTAGCATCCATAATATAAGAGTAACAAGTAACAGCCATTGTTAGGTAACTGTATGAGAGATACTCCAGTTAACAATGGGCCCACTGCCCGAAGCGGTATCAGATCACCAAGAAGCTATCCACCAAGGTGCAACAGAGTGAGGTTCCATCCATCGATCAACTCAGCTCATTCTCAAGGAACTATGTTTATTATGTTTACCCTAACTAGGTGATAATAAAGAAAGGACACTATTCAACTTAATATCTCATTCTCATTAATGTGTAACTTAAACAATATAATTACGCAACCGTTCACTAACTGCTGATAATAAAAACTAATTACTAAATAATGCAGCAGTTCCCTACCGTACATATAAGATATAAATAAAATCACTAAGTACGGATACTAGCTGCAACGAAATAAAAAAAGAGTTAAAACTATATACAAGTAAGAGCAGCTACCTAACCTACGGTAAAAACTAGTAGATATAAAATAACATTAATATACACAAGGTCATTTTCGGTCTCGTTATGGGTCAAATACCGTAGTAATTTGGATCTAAAATAAGATAGTTAATAACTAACACTCCTAAAGTTGGCGATCTCGCCTTATTGCGAATTTGTTACTACATGTAGTTCCGCAAGCAATCGATGGCCAGCTAGGCAATAAGTAAAAACCCTTATACCTATGCATAACTTAGATGTATTGCTTCGATCAGGCAACAACTATTTTAACCCCTCGCAACAGCCTGTTGATCGTTACAAACATGAAATGCCTAGCTGTGCATTTTAATAAATAATCAAACCGATAACAAAAGATAAGTGAGTAATAAGGAGTTTATTCTCCATCAACATTTCTTTTTGCATTTTGCACATTTATAGCAAAGTTTTATAAACATATTTATCCTTAAACAAATACCTGTCACCGTTATTGTGTTGCCAACGTAGAAAAAGTTCTGCATTAATATGGTGGTATCAAAATCGATGTGGAGCTTTATTGTCCACATGTGATTTGTCAAAAAATTAAAATGGCAAATAATTGTTTTACAAAGTTGATTACAAATTCAAATCACATGANNNGGTATCAAAATCGACGTGGAGCTTTATTGTCCACATGTGATTTGTCAAAAAGTTAAGGTGGCAAATAATTGTTTTACAAAGTTGATTACAAATTCAAATCACATGACTTGGTTTTTTGTTAATTCAATAAAGTACAAAATTAATGAAATCAATTAATATGTGATTCGATCGTAGTTTCTTTGCTGTAGTTTTGTTCTTTGTTGAATTATGCTACACGCCTCCCTCAGCTTGCGTCGATTTTAGAATTGCTCGCTCTCCATGAACTATTGTATCCGCTCTCCTAATTAATGTTTCTGCTTGTGGCTGTTCCCGCGTTAATTTTGCGAATTCCGGTTGTTTCGTGAGTTTAAGCACTGTCTCTTTTTCCGTTGTTGTTGTTTCCGCATATCTGATTATCTTTGTTTTCTGAATTGACTCCGTGATTGACTTTACTTGCCTTAGTTCATTTAATTTCTCTTTAAACAGCGGATAGAATTTTTTATACAACTTTAATCCTTTGATACTAATCATCAATGTCATTAGAGCATCTGCTCTACTAGTATGAGCGAGTTCTTCTTTTAACCGAGTATTAGGATAGAAAAATTTGAATACATTTAGAAGGCTTTTTGTGTTCTCTACATCTTTATAAAAGAAACTCATGTTGTTTTTTATCTTTTCTTCCGTGATTTCATCAGGGTCGTTTTTATTCATTCGAATCATTGTTATTATCTCTACCCTTTTTGATACGTCATAATATCTATACTCTTTGTTCCACATGTAAATCCATACGATGTCGTTCACTTCTGAGAATAATATAATTGTTTTCAATGACCTTCTTTCTATTTTGTCTCTTAATTCTTTCAGTTGTATATTTATTGGCTTTTCTTCATTATACAGATCGTATGGAGTAATTGTTCCTTCTACGTAGATGCGTTCCTTATTATATCTTCTTGAATCATTATTCGTTTTGTTTTCATGTATGCTTCTGATTCAATTAGTTGTTTCGCCTTCTCTTTCGTATTTGTGTATATATTGAATTCATGCAAGAATCCCTTGGTTATTTTTTTGTCCTTCAGTAGTCTCCATCGGGGTAGTATCATCGGAATTGATACCGTTTCTGGCGGCGAGCACTTTAAATATTTTTGTTTCCACATTCGCCTCAATTGTTTTGTAATCTCCCGATGTTATTGGTGCTGTCGCCATTCCTATTGTTGCTGGGTAGTTCATTTTCACGTCTTGCAATTTTCTCCACAATCTCTGTGTAATCCTTTTCTGCTTAGTTTCATTACGATGTCTGGTTTTATTTCTATTCATGATGTTATGCATTCTGCATCCACTGCTAGCTGGTTATACGGCTTAAGTAATTCTGTAAGTTCCGTTTTTGTAAAGGGTTCGGTAAACATCAATATCATTGTCGCCACCGTGTGATTTTGCTTTATGACCTGATAATTTCTTGTGGTTATCTTCGTTTCTTCTTCTCGTATTCTTATTTCCACCAGATATCGCTTGTCTTCAGTATCAACCAATTCAATTGTGCTTGCAGGACTTATGTTTCCCCATTTTTCTATATTTATTCGATCCATGCGCTCCTGAGTTTTTGGTGAGAGTATTATGTCTGTGCTTGTTAATAAATCATCTTCTATTTTCTTCTCTGCTTGCGTTTTAATCGTTATCTCGAGTATTTCTACCGGTTTCATGCTGCATTCTTTTGACATCTCTTCAGCTTTCTTTATTATTTTTAGAAATGAACACCTCAGATTTTCTTTCGTAAATCGACGTGTCTCTGCTGTCGTGATTTGTCCGATATTTTTATCTCTCATCTGGTCGACTATTTCAGTTGTTTTCGCTATTTTTCTTTTTATCAATGCTTTCGTAGTTATCAATGGCTGTTCTTCAATTTGTCGTAATTTTGTGTCGGTTGTTGCACCCCAAATATATTTTCTCATTGCGTCATCGAATAATGAATGAAATTTCGTTGGGAAATATCCCTGTTTCATTGGCTATTATTGTCCACATGTGATTTGTCAAAAAGTTAAGGTGGCAAATAATTGTTTTACAAAATTGATTACAAATTCAAATCACATGACTTGGTTTTTTGTTAATTCAATAAAGTACAAAATTAATGAAATCAATTAATATGTGATTCGATCGTAGTTTCTTTGCTGTAGTTTTGTTCTTTGTTGGATTATGCTACACTAGTTATAAAAGAGGTTAGTTATAAATAACATCACCGCGGCCATGTTTTTGTTATCTGTCAAATAGCTACCATTATTTCGAATTGGAGTATGTTTACTTGAAAAAAGAAAACATCTTATTGATTTTAAATACTAATGCTTATATTTAAAGTTTGCAAGATGAATGCTACAAAGCGTATAGTTTGTGCAAGGATTTACTTGCAAAAAGTTATATAAAAAATCCTGTTTACAAGCCCCTGAAATTGGATGATGTAAATATTTGTAGTTAATTTACACCTTTAACATTTATTGTTTGAAACATATTAAAGATATGAAATTGAGTGACATGGATCTCAGACTTCTTTGGTTTACTGATGTTGACGACATGCAGGCTGCAATTAGAAGAGTAATTTTATTACTTTTTATTACTGTGATACTACTAAATTTGTTTCTGTTTACAATTTTTTACCTAGTTTATTTAGTTTGATGAATTGAATATCAGAGTTCCCTGTGAGCGTGTAATCAGGGAATGCCCTTTTGGTAAAGATTTGCGCCTGTTTACTTTGCAAAATTGTTTATCTCATAATGTAAATCGTACTACAAATGTATTTGTTGGTGTTTCCAATAATTTTGAAGGCACCGACTTAAATCTAATTATTTGTGGTTTTGTAAATAATATGTTGAAGTTCGGGGTGTAATAAACACATCCATATTAATATATGGAAAGATAGTGGGTTTAAATCCTACCGATCCTTTACCATGTAATTATAAAAATTAATTATTTCTTTCTACTTCATTCACTTAAAACCGAAATTTGTTAATCGTAGTAATATGTTATTTGCAATAGCTTAGGATTCTTGGTCCCCGTACTGATATTGCCAATTTTATTATCCTTTCGAACATGTGGTATCATATGAGGGCATTCTATAATCTTTCCTAACGAATTCTTGCATACTGTATATTAGAATCATGGGACAGCAAAAATATAGACTTCTGGGAATAACACTTATCACACATTTTGTTATTTAAGTATTTTTAGTAAATTTGTCTCCAACCATTACATTCTGTTAACTCTAACCTCATAATTCAATTTTTTCAATTGCTCAATTGCAGTTGTCAAATATTTCAAATAGATATTAAGAAAGAATTCATTGTAAAAGAGTATACTACAGAGTTTTTAGCCCATTTTGTTAATATCGAAAGACATAGTCCTCTGTTACAGGATTTTGGTATTCAACAAAAAGTATTACAAATATAAATAATAATTTTTTAATTGTTTAATGCTATCGCTATTTGTTTTCATTATTTAATGGTTAATTTTAGTAGTTTATGACTAACAAACTTTATAACTAACAGCCGTAAACCCTGAAAAAGTATGCATATTTAAATAGCAATGTGCTCTTTAATAGATATTTCTTATTTTATATCTATTTCGTTAATTATAAAGCTAAATTCGCGGCACTAGATAAAAACGTGACTAACTGTAAATACTATTTAGCAGAACTGAATTGGATATTTTTAGATGCACATTGATATAATTCCATACTTCATACTTTTTTAGTATGCATTTATCACTAATTGTTTTCCATAGACCGTACTTAAAAATTTTCACTATTTTTATTAACTTTTGCGGAATTACTATTTATTTCTTTGATGTACTCATCAGCCTCTCCTTGCGCCCTATTCAAAACATTTTTCGCATAGCTCATTCATGATTTTTTCTATTTTTGCTTGCATTATTGGTAGTAGGAAATGAGAATAAGCAAGCGATCTGAGAGCCTTTTGGTGGGGCCAGAAGTTGATGATTCTAAAGTATTATTTTATAACCTAGCACATGTAGTTTCCTCATTTGCAAAATGTTGTCACCAAAATGATATTTAAATTTTTGCATACGTACGAAGCATCGGCGAGTAAATGCCATTCTAGAACATTTAAATAACAAACATTCATCTATAGAAGCCCAAAGTTCTTCACTAGATTCAGAGCTTGCTCCCACCAAGCAAAAAATGTTGCCTAAATGTTCCAGAAATGTATTCGGAGTGTGGTAAATGGCCGTCGTGGGAACGTTCCAGGAATGTTGCCATTGTGTGGCAGAAAATGTTTCGAGAATGTTTCAGAAAATCTGCAACATTTTATTTACAAAGATTTCAAAAACTGGGTAGGAGTAGTAGCAATCATTTTTTAGCATCGCTGTACATGTATAGTCATTCAAATTATGAATTATTTTTCAGTTGCTCACAATTACTATACTTTATATTTTTTCTTGCTTCATCAGGTCTTACTGAATTTTTTTATACATAATGATATTTATAATTATCAATGGTGACTGTAATTATATTTTGCAAAAATGCAATTATTTGTAATCTTAAATCAACGAGTATTTTAAAAAGATATATTGGAAAATTCTTGGAGTGTTCCATTGCTGCGGGCCTGAGCCCCAAATTTTTACTGCAGTAGTAATCAATGTGAATCATGCATCAACCACCATTAAATGTGAATTCATTTGAAAGTGATAGTGACAATTTTAATGATATGAATATACGTAATGATTTGTGACAATGGGCTGTCACTCATAATGTTACACAACCATCTGAAACGGAACTTCTAAAACGTCTACGGAATCACAATCATGGTGAACTGCCTCAAACAGCTAGCACACTTTTTTTCTGTACCTGAAGGTCAATCAACAGACTGTAAAATCCCATCATGCAAATACCTATTATTTTGGGATTAAGTATGGTATTGAGGCGATTCTTGCTTCTTCCCTTCAGTTTAATAATCGTCATTCAATAATTCTAGAATCATTTTCTTGGCATTACGTCGTTATCAAGATTAAATATTTGTTAAGTCAGTCAATTTCTGCAAGAACCAATGCATCTTATTTTTGAAGGTTCTGTCAGAAAACATCAATTTTTGGTCATCTCATCAGTTTCCTAATAAAATGTCATCTCATCAGTTTCTTCAATAGTCAAATACGTATGCCACTCTTAGGTTAACTAAGGAATTTTTAAAAATAAAAGAATTATTTAAAAAAACGGGATGGTGGAGTTTTTTTATATATGGTGTGGGTTGCATGGTAGAATTCCTTCCTAACACTTTGCTTAAAAATTTTCTCTTACTCTTTTCTGCTGTTTTTGTTTTTAGTTCAAATAATTGCTATAATCTTGAATTCGGACAGAAATACATTGATCAATTTATTATGTAATCCAATTCTATTTTTGGCAAACAATTTATTGTATACAACGTTCATGCACTAATGCGCACATTGCAACGGACGTTAAAAAATATGGATTACTACAGAATTTCAAGTGCTTTTAAATATGAAAATACACTAAAAGTCATTAAGCAATCTGTTCGTTCTTTTTATATGAACCATTGGCACAATTAAAGTGATATATTTACAAAGTAAAGTTTTTTGTCAGTAATTCAAATTAACGGAACACCATTATAGGCATGAAAATTGGCGAATATCTGGGCCATTACCTTGTGATGATAAATCATATCAACAATTTCATCAGTACTTTTTTTAGTATTTATGTCTTTCTGATAAATTTGAAGACTCATTTTTTTATTTATTCTGGCATACAAATTTGAAAATAGATCTCCTGCATTTACTTTTCCAACAAATTTTTTGGATTTCGGAATTTAGAAAATTTCCTCCATATACCACCCATACATTTCTATCAAGGAAACGCGCTCATGCAAGACATGAATCTTCAAATAAAGAAAGTAAAATAGTGGAAGTAGTATTTAAAAGTTTTTAGCTTCAACTTCGAAAATATTCCATTCATCCGCAGAGAACCACTTGCTAGCATTCCTCAATTTCAAGGTATGTTATATAAAATAATTGATTTTATTTGTTTTTTTATAAAAATGTCTTTTAAATTTATTCTAATACAAATCTTAGATGAAAGTGATTCAAATTTAATGCTTCTATCAACAAACGTTCAACTAATTACTGTAAATTATTTAATTTAATAAGAATATTAATCATAATGAGGGCATTTATTTCCTGCACAAGTTTCAACATCACAAAGTTCAACGTGAAAATGTAAAAAAGAAAGTTAGTAAAGGAAGAGCGAAAGGTACTGAAATTACTCTATTACAGTCACAGGAAGCTTCTTGAAATTTTGTAATCACACGTAATGGGAATGAACAAAAATTTTGTAATCACACGTAATGGGAATGAACAACTTGGCGTACTTTGACGTACGCACAAAATTACAAGATAATTGAGGGATTGTGTAATATGAACTGCCACGACATTGTAAGCGCGAATTCAAAGGTTGAGACGTGTTATTTTGAATCTTCTCAATAAGTCTGATTGTGTCTTTCTCTAAGGATGTGTTTATTAGATCGATCAGCCAACATTGATTCAAATTTAAGACGCGAGTGGCATGTCGAAGAAAACGACGTATCCTGGAACAAGATTTAAAAGAGGTAATGAAAAACCAACCAAGTGCACCGTATGTAATGTGGGGTAGTATGTAAGACTTAAAAATATGTTTCCTGGCTTCGCTACAGAAAATCTGCAAACATAACAAATCGAATTTGTGATATATATAAGGTCTTTGATAATACATCATATATGTGCTTGTTGAAGGACATCTTATTGTCAAGCGCTTTGCCTAGATAGGGCCAAGAATCAAACCTTTCGGGGTAGCAACAATTTTAGTCGAAAGGAATTTCCAAGACTTTAAGAAGGTCTTGGCTTCGAAGATCTTTGTTGGTAAACATCAGTTCCTTTATTTTCTTTACATAGGTGGTTTTAGTAAAAATTTTAGAAGCTATCTCAGTTAACATTCAAAATATTGAACAAAGTGCTATTCATACTCAAATAAGTGGTGAAGGGTTTT
The DNA here is from genome assembly GCA_900660155.1 of Hofstenia miamia. Classification (NCBI taxonomy): domain Eukaryota; kingdom Metazoa; phylum Xenacoelomorpha; order Acoela; family Hofsteniidae; genus Hofstenia; species Hofstenia miamia. Next base: position 1,128,940 of record CABFPE010000032.1, on the reverse strand, counting down.
TTGATATTTCAGTATATGCTAAACCAATTTTTTAGATTTCATTAATCTTACCCCACCAAAGCGAATGATACATTTAAACGGCAGTAGTTACTTTACTTATATTCATTAGTTTAATAATCGTTTAGATGATTCTCTACTAAAAAAAATTCACTTTGGGTTGAAATGTTAAGAGAAGACTTGTGAGCACATTTCCCTAATATTTATGAAACCTTGCCAATCCTTCTCAAATATTAGTCAAACTTTCCAATTATTTTTCAAATATTCTAACACATTTTTTAGAATATTTCGAACATGTTAGACAATCCAATTTCATCCAACATCCACCATATATTGGTACTTAAGAAATTATAAAAAGCAGTTGGCAAACCTGTTTACACAGGATACATAAATCTATGTACAGTTGATAAATAGAACCAATACCTTCTTAATGAATTTGTTAATTATAGAACATTTTTATTGAAGGATGTGGTGACGGGGGACTGGAGAGGGCTCATTACACAAATTATTTTCTTAATTCGACAAATTTCTGTCGCGCGATGGCGTACGAAAATTGATTTCGCGTGCTATCTTAACACATGGCATAAAAAATATTTTTAGCGATTGCTCTAAATTGGCATGCATTTTTCTACCGTCACAAAATCTTTCTGAATGATGAAGCAATGTGCATGGTAGGGCTGCTTTTCTTCAAAGGACATGTTTGTTAGATTTTGAGGCAATTTGCATTTTATTCGCCCATATATTTTCTTGAGAAGACATAAAAAAAGTATTTCTCTAAATTAGTCTGTATTTTGATGCCGTCGCCAAGACTTCTTGTATGGTTAAGCAATGTTCATTGTAGGGCTGCAATTTTTAAAGGAAATATTTGATAGATTTTGCGGCGATTGGGACTTTATAGGCCCATGTATTTTACTGAAATTTTTTGTTTTTCATAAACTATAGAAAAAATAAATTTTCCGGACTTCCTATAATGGAATCTGATTACATGTTATAAAGAGAGTCTATATTGATTCATTTCATGTCAATTACTCACTGCGAGTTTAGAGATAACATATTTTTCCCAATAGTTGATGACTGTATTTATAAAAAGTGTAGTCTATTTTTTGAGAAGCATTGCACTATGAGCTAACTACAGAATTTGTAGTGATAATGTTCTCCTTCCAGACAAGGGCGTAGCCAAGAGCTGAGCGGCTTTTCCCCGTCGCTAC
>CABFPE010000032.1:1098334-1118602 GCA_900660155.1 Hofstenia miamia | reverse complement strand
TAAAACATCATCAGTACAAATATGCGGTAAAAACTAAATAAATTTACAATACACTACACTATATATAATTTATTATTGCATGCTTTTAAAATAAGTTCAATGATAGAAGATTTCTTGATCAATTGATTGCATTATATTCAAATGACACCCCTGTGCACATTTCCGAAAAAAGCCTTGATGAAACCAAGACTGATGTTTATTTAAAGCTTCCTTATATAGAAAACCAAGAAATTTAAGGAAAAAAGTAGAATAATGAATACAAAATTAAAAATGACAAATATCATTCCAATATTGATATTATACAAAACAAAGGATATTTTTCTGAATAAAGATCAAAAAATTTAGTTTCCTCATTATAATTAAAGAACATATGATTGGACACCTAAAATCCGAAATTTTTATGCACAAACATCAACTAAGAGAAGAAAATTTTTACATCCGACTAAGATCAGAACATCATAAAATAAGAGAAGCATTAACACTAGAACGGCCAAGTTCGTCAAAATTGACGAAAAAGAATTTTGTTTACTTGTGTATGCATTCATTAAAACAACGGCAGGTATATGCACCACCAAATAAACAGAAAACCATTTAAATTTGCATGGGTAATTTTTTTCATTTTTTTACATCATGTTCTACTTCGAAATGCTGCATGAAAAAGAATCACAAGGAGTAATGGTCTTTCTAGTGTTAATAATTGCTTATAAGCAATGTATGTGTCTACAAGAGAAGATCTACAAACTATGAGGAGCAGAAATATGTGCATTGAAGAAAATCTTCATCAATTTCAACATTTCAGATAGATTTTTTAGCAATACAAATCTTGGTGGATAAAATTTATTGGTTTTCTCTATATTTTAAAAGAAAAAATAGGCCTTTATTGTTAATATATAGCAAGATATATGTATTTGAAACCTGATTAAGACTTTTGACCTTCTCTCCCACCCCCAACAATCCGTTGTATCTATAAAGCCAGAAAAGTTGTCTATATTTTCAATAATTTTCACCAAGCCTATAAAGAAATTAGTGAACCTTGGACTTTGACAATTTTGTGGTCTTTTCCTTTCCTGTTATGGTGAAAAGTTTTGATAAAAAATATTTTAAACAAAAAACATTTTGATAAAAAAAATCATGAAGAACATAAAATAATTTTAGGTTTATGGCTTGGGGTAAGATTAGGGTTAGGTTAATATTTAGTATACATGTTAGTGTTGTATTTAGGGATAGGTCTTGGGTTAGGGATATAGCTAGAGTTAGGTTTGGATTTAGGATTATGGCTTGGGATGCTTTTTGGACAAGAGTTATATGTTAATAAATTAGCTTATTTTTGCAAATATCTTGAAATAAGTACAAAAATATTGGCCCTAATTGTTCCACTTTCTGCCAAACTGGAGCTACTAATGTAGTTTTACGTAAATTTAAACTATAATTAACTCTGGGATTACAATTAAAATTATAGGAATAAGAATANATTTATATTTCCATGAGTTTTTTTTTTTATTTTTTTTTTTTATGTTCTAGTATGAAATGATGCTGGAAAAAGAAACGGAAGGAGTAATGATGGTTTTTGAATAAATAATCAAACAATAATTATATATATATATATATATATATATATATATACATAGACGCTATGAAACAATAGACTGGTTTCGTTTATATAAAACATCATCAGTACAAATATGCGGTAAAAACTAAATATATTTACAATAGACTACATTTTAAATAATTTATTATTGCATGCTTTTAAAATAAAGTTCAATGATAGAATATTTCTTGATCAATTGATTGCATTATATTCAAATGATATATATCAACAACAAATTTCCTGACCGGTGGATCGGTCGAAATAGTCCTATCCATTGGATACCCAGATGTCCCGATCTAATTCCCTTGATTATTTCTTGTGGGGTCATGTTATGGTGAAAAGTTTTGATAAAAAATATTTTAAACAAAAAACATTTTGATAAAATAAAAAAATCATGATGAAGAACATAAAATAATTTTAGGTTTATGGCTTATGGGATGCTTTTTGGACAAGAGTTATATGTTAATAAATTAGCTTATTTTTGCAAATATCTTAAAATAAGTACAAAAATATTGGCCCTAATTGACCCACTTTCTGCCAAACTGGAGCTACTATAGTAGTTTTACGTAAATTTAAACTATAATTAACTCTGGGATTACAATTAAAATTATAGGAATAAGAATAATCACTATGTATAAAATTTACCTGAAATAGCATGTTTGTTGTCACTCAACGTTTAGAAGAATGCATGTCTTTTTGAACTTCGGTAGTTGTAAATTTCTGTTCAAACTCGTAGGATTATTTGAAGTCATGTCATGTGCCCAATAAAAAAGCAGATTTGTTGAAATGCAAATGCAAATTACACAATCTTGATTGTAGGATCAAAGTTTTGTCTTGGAAGTTGTTAACCACTTATTCAATAGTAGTGAATTGTGCAAGGAAAATGCATGGGAAAACAGATGAGCTTCTATGGTGCATTCTTTGTGTAGAGCCACTACGGCAATTAGGACAACAACACGTTTGTATACCATTGCTCGTTTATTGCCATAAACTATGACTATCAACTGCGCAGATGAGTAATGTGTTTGAAGGAATTGGCCAATTAGAGGATTTAACCCTTTTGCTTGTAGCACAGTGTGAATTCACTTCGTACAATAACAAATAACGTGAAATACATCATGATATGATGTGATTGTTAATAAAATTTGGCGGGAACCTGATATAATTTAGCAAGAAATTGATAAAACTTTAACATTATAAGGAGATATATATATATATATATTGGCATATTGTGCGAATTTATTAATCAAGTCACATAAATAATAATGTACACGCATACATCTACATCCATGCAGAGAGGCATATATGTGTCTGCCAAAAATAGACTATGTTCAAAATTAAATATGCAGTTACATCATATGTACTATGGAAAACTTGTTGTCAGCAATATAATTTTAAGCTTCCAAAATAATTATGCTGTAAAAATATTTTGTGACATCAATGAAGGGGTTAAGGAAAATCATGACCATGCGTTGACCTATGATAAATTTGTGCTGATTTTACCATTTATCTGTACAGTACACTTTTTAGAAATTTTGTATATATCTTATTAAGATTATATGTTGAATTTCTGGAAACTAAAAAGATAAAAGTGTAGCAAGGCAGTGCATACTCAAGGTGGATATGTTGGAATACCCCTGTCAGATATTCAAAATTGACTTTCCTTGATTAATTTTCAGCAAATTGTTAGAAAAATTTTAAAACTAAGGTCTTGAAATGCATTTCTGGAGTCTATTTTCAAGAATTTCATTGCCCTGCACCCCACATTTGGTCACTCAGTTGATCATGACTACAATGCCCCGCTCAACAGAAAATCCTGCATACGCCCCTGTAGTAAGGTGATATTAGTAAGATTACCCTGTCCAGGGTGTATTATACTGTTTTAATAAGTCTACTATATTTAAATTCTTACATGCAGATATACATACTATTCTTAAAAAGAATTGCATGATCATTGTATGAATAGCCTGAATATTATATAAAAGTTTTCATACTTTTCATAGCATGAACAGTCTGTTCTTTATAAGAATAGCACTGATTATTTATAGTCAGCAAAGAATTAATAAGAATAGTACTTTTAAAAGACATGGGTATTCTAAAACATTTTATTTTCGGGTCCATTGACCCATTTGGCGGCTATAAAAACTTAAAAATCTATAACATACCAATTTAAAAAATTGGTATATTTTCTACATAGAGATATTTTGGTGTAAAGAAATAACTTAATATTAGTGGTTTCTAAGTTTATATTTAAATTGGTACTTTACTAATACAAATCATGTACATATCCTTATATATCAAGCTACGTTATGCACACACAAATGTTAAATATCAATACACCCAAGATTAACCAACTTTTGCATATTATGTAATTTATTCCTCCGTTGTATTGTGTATGTAGTGTGACATACAACAGCCTTTTTCTGTTGTGTTATGTTTGTTGTTGCGTGAAAAAATATCACGTAACGTCAATTAAGCCTGACGGCTTCTAATGAAAATTAAGAAATTGTAAGCATCGACTTGTACTAAAAGTAGTAATTTAATGCATGCCTATTGCATTATGGAAATGTACAAGGTATTGCAAGCGCCTATTTTTGGCATACAGCATTGTAATAATAAAAAATACGTTTTCATTAATAAATTTAAATTTTTTGTTTCTATGCTTGCTTTTACCCCAATTCTTTCATTACTCAAAATATAATTGGGGATAAAATCATGATTTTTATTTGCCTCACAATGCCTTGCAATTTAGGCAACCTTTTGAGATTTTGAGATTTTGGCGAGATGGTAATCATGCTACTATGTCAAATCAAATTATTTTGTTTTCCTTTAACAAAAAATGACCAAGAAATTGGAATTTGCTCAGTTTATTTGAAGATTTTGAAAATGTCGACAATGCCTTGCTTGCTATATTGTTTCTTCGAAAGTAATGGTGAAGCCTCTGTGCAACTAGTAACAAAATGAAAAAGTTAATTTTAACATTGCATATCGCATACTTGCTTATTCAGGTTGTTCTTATAATTTGCATTTATCATTGCCAATGACTCTGATGTAAAGCACAGTCAATTGCAAGAATTTACATGGCGAAATTCTCATTTTCAGTATGATGTTCCCATTTGCTAAAAACAAAATAAAATTATTTCTAGATGGAAATGTTTAGAATTGAACAGTTTTTTATCTCATACCAGAATTTAGTGACTTAGAATAAACTTATTTCAAAAAATTAACACCAAACATTCAAAACCAAACAAATGGAATAATATATCAAGCACCATTTTTGTCGATGTTTTTACCTCCATATATTGATTCATGTGCAGGTTTTTAAACAACAATTTTTTAAAAATCAATAAGCTATATTGTATTCTAATAATTTCCTGTAAATATTTTTTGAAAAAATGCATCAATTCGATTAAATTCATTTGGAGGTAACCTCAGCTTGCTGTAAGAGCTTGAAGTTCTTTGAAATATTTGAAGTATTCCATTAAGATTTGAAGTATTTCTTAGGCTCAAATGTCAAAGCAATTTGCTAGCATATTTCACACTAATAAATCCTAAATAGATTCTAATGAGGTCTTTAGCATCACGTTTCATTGAAGTTAAATCGTATGGTTTGAGGTTGTTAATCTGAAAAATCTTTTTTCAATTTCAATATAAAAAGTTGCGCACATCCTTGCAAAAATTTCATATATATATATATATATATATATATATTTATTTATGTATACTCGAACTTGGCTCGAGGTCAGAAATATTTTGTCTGTAGTGTCTAAAAATTCATCAACGTTTCACAATCTATCTCAATCGTGCAAAGCATCGTTCTAATATAGCGCATTGAACATCGTTTGAATAAATTTGTAGTTTAGAGAATTTTAAAGGACGTGCTTCACCCATAGCACAATGTACATTGCAAAAAATTGGTCAAAATGGGCAGTTGTCCATGCAGTTTTTTAAGAATCAGTCCAGCCCAGCTACAATATACACTTGTTTTGGGTTTCCCGCAGTCAGCTTGCAAGCTTTAGTCAAATCAAAGAATATGAAAAAACAACAAATCAATATTAATTCAGAGAATGGAATACTATTTTTGAAAACCAGCTGCAAAACATGTTTATCTCTAGGACTGTATTATCGCAGCCCTCGTGAAATTTTTTGTCCATGCTAGTCAACCAGCTGCCTATGAGAGACAGGTCACCCGGAAACCTTGACTATGTCAATATGGCATATTATTAAACTATTACGAATTTTGATTAACTCGATCATACTGTTTATGTCGTTTTTCTACTTCTCCACTAACTCGTTTCTCCAGCAGTGGCCACTCTCATACACCACGTCGATATTAACCTCTTAAGGAAACCACTTTATCGCCAATACTAATATCGACATAAAAATGCATCAAGTCTATCAAACCTCCACTACTATACTTCAAATCGGTAGCAGTATTTGGAAGAATGTCCACTACTATAATCATCTTCCAAAACAGACTACTACAATTTACTCCTATCCTGGCAACAATGAAAAAATGTCGTCGTATCCCAAAACTCACATCAAGCATAATTAAAGCTGGTCTTATAGATGCTCTCAAAACCAATGACTCTCAGTCCTTCCAATCAAAAGTAAGCAAGCAAATCGCTGAAGTTCATCATTAATTCACACCTTGCTTCATCTACGTTCTTGAAATCACTCCAGTAGGTGGTGATGCCAATCTTCGAAGAAACTGCGTTATTCAATCAAGTCATCGACTTTCTATCCAGTGCGAAAAATTACTCTGTCATTCCCGTCTTTCAAAGCTTTGTCACATCAATGATAGACTTCTTGCTTAGGAAGTCTCTCTACTCGTCCATTGCTATCAAAGTGAAACTGGTATTTCATAATTTTTTTCTCTTTGCTTAAAATATGTAGCTATGTACTATGTGCGCTCGCACTTAACGCCACTCAATGCGCAATACATCTTCACTAAGCAGTACTACATAAAGACACTTAGATTTAGTAAGTTTATTATCTACCAAATCTTCAGTTTTTGCTCAGAAATTTATTGGAAAATGAACAGCGACTTTCAGAAAATCATAAGTTTCAATTTATTAAATTCAGATATTTCTTCTCAATAATCTCAATACATATTGTTATTTCATCAGATTACTTCTCCCAAGAGATTAAACTTAATCCTGGGCCAATACAAAGTGCACTAAATAATTACATCAATAACTAAAATTCGTTTATCTCGAGATAAAGACTGAGCGGTTTTTTCCGCCGCTACCTGCGGGTAGAACTGATTTGGGTATCGAGGGTTATGAATATGATACTGCAGGGTACGGATAAATATTAAAACGTGAAAAACATACGCATAATGCAAAATGACCATGTCAGGAAATGAACCAATTCTTATGGAAACCTTAGTAGCACGTTTGTCTTTAAGTGATTAAAAAAGCTCTGAAATGATTCATTATTATTATACTGGACCATTGTTTGGTTTTTGGAATTATGTCAATTTGCTTTCAAGATATAGCAATCACTTAGAGTGCAGGTGTTTTTTCACTTATCACATTAAAATATCATTTCAAAATTTGAATATAATTTCTACGTATGTATTCATATTTTCCCTAATACATCTAATGAATTCATTTTTTACATTATATTATAAAACGATTATATATTTGCAATTTATTTAAAATCATTTCATATTTTGCAAAAATGGCAATGATTTAGAAGGTTTTTATTTATGCACATGAAAGCTAGTCTGTTAAAGACGGTGACGGTGTTTATTGATGGCAGAGCATAAAATTGTTCAAAAAATGGTTTCTATCGAATGAATAAATATTTTTTATCGCAAAACCCACATAAAAAGTCCGCAAGTTTATATTTTGCTTAGAACATATAAAAGGGGTTATTTAAATATCAATTCTAGTATATTTATTTTAACTGCTACAAAAATCATCACAGCTAAACGAAGGGTCGTGTTAGGTGTTCGGCGTCAATTGTGTTAGTATTTAGTTATTTAAACATCAGTTGTTGTGAATTGAGTCAATAGGAGTATACGGAAACACAGACATCTTATGCAGTTTTAAATCTAGGATTGAAATTCCGGGTACTGATTTCAAATAATTCCGCCTCAGAGCTGCAACAATTCTGGTTTTTTGCAAGCAACTATTGTGGTTTTTAAGCACTGCCCAACAGAAATTTTCTAGGATATTAATTTCATATGTGTTCGCAAGCACAGTTCGTTCCAATTTTGAATCTTAGCGCAATGCTTCTCTATGAAATGAAATGATCAAAGCAAGTATATTATGTATTGTAAGCAACTAATGAAAATATATAAACCAGATCGTTCCGGATCAAAAAAAATTATATACATATATATATAGTTTTGAGCTATGACATTTAAGCTCACCTTAGCCTTTAAACTTTTCAGTAAAACTCGATTTAAGCATTCCGCCCCTTAGACTAAAATCCTGGCGACGCCCTTGATTTAACCCACTCAGCTTAAATTTGTATTTCCAATATGAGAAATTTGCAAATAACAGCTCGTAATTATTACTAAAAATATCGAAATGAAAAACTGAAAATGAGTAGGTTAATAGCAATAATAACACAATGCTTAAAAATGTTTTGAAAACAAAACCAAACCAATAGTTTTCTATCATAGTGATGCCGATCATTTTTGAAAAAATATTGCCGAAACTTAAATACGAGACAATTTCCGATAACAATATTTTGCTTTTCCGACACAACGCGCAAGTTTGCTTTAACAAATGCCGATAACAGTGATTGCATGAACAACGAAGCATTAAAAGAAAACTATTTGATCTCTCTAAATAAGAACCGATTACCAATATATGTAATTGAACTAATTAAGAAAAAGCAAATAAAAATACTTTTTCCATATAAAACAAAACAAAAAATGGCGATATATTCATAAAATTCTAAAAAAAACAAAATGATTTTAACTGTCATTAATGTATTAAGAATTGATAAATAAATTACTACAGAAAAATATAATAGACCACCTAAATACAACATTTAAAGAACTTGGCAATTTTAATATTTCTCAATAAAATATCATAGAAAGAAAAATATTAACAAATTCCCAACAAATACATAGTTTTCTTTTAGTCTGGCAAACGCCAAAGAACAAGAAACTATAATAAGAAATTTAAATACAAATAAATCGACTGCCTCTTATAATCTTCCAATCTTCATTATTAAGCATTTTTTCAGATATTTAGTGAAGAACTATTATTTGTATTTAAGAAATGTATTATTGATAACGAATTGCCTTAGATTTTTAAGATATCTGAAATAAGCCTTATATATAAAAAGGTGACCCTCTAAATGCACATAAATATAGGCCTATTTGCATTGGAAATTATTTATATGATTACTTGCTATCTGAAAATATTGTTTTGAAAAACAATTTTCATAACAATTTCATAATGGCAATGACACTTAAGATGCAATCTTTACAATATCTAGCAACAAATATATTTAAAATTTAGCCTCCAATAAATGTAATATGGTTGCCCCTTTTGATTGAAGTAAAACATTTAACTCAATGAATTTTAATAAGTATAAAGACAAATTAATGTTTATAATTTTGATAATACTTTATAATGAATTTTCTTAGTAATCGACAACAACGAGTTAGACATTATTGTAAAAATCAAAATAAATCATAGGTGACCGCGGGGTTCCTCAGTGCACAGTTCTGATATATCTATAATGCAACTAAGCACTCCAACGTGACATCGAAAATTTAACAAGGTATTTCTCAATTGAAAATTATTATTAAAGAACACAGTTTATAATATTCTCGCCTAAAACATTCAGATATCTTCCAAAAAACATGTAACTTAACGTAGATCATGTACCAATAAAACAAAGCCAATCTATCATCTATTTCAGTGTTGAAGTTAACAATGACTTAGATTTCGAACAATTCCTACTGGCTAGGAATAAGAAAATGGCTTTTGGATTTAGGTATCTTCATCTTCGAAATATAAGAAATACTCATCCCATTTTTCAATACTGCTTATTTCTCTTTGCAAATATAAATTCAAAATATCGCATCCTTTTTTCTAAAACTTTCAGTTTGTCTTTTAAACATTCAATTTGACTTAAAAATATGATAATGCATGCGACTATCGATTAAAATACAAAATGTAATCCCCAAATTCAAATTCATATGTTATCAATATTTCTTAAATTCAAATCAGCTTAACCCTCAATTTCGTTTCTGAAGCAATATGCTAAATTTAAGAAACTTCTTAAAAATGTTTAAGCTTATAGGTAAGCATTCTAATAGTTTCCACCACACAGTAACTAAAATATGGAATATCTTAGAGCATGAAATTATAAGATCAAATTAAATTACAATAAATTTATAAAATTACGCCCAAAGTTTGTAACTTTGAACTTGTGCTTTTGAGCAAACAATTTGCTTTGATTCTCATTAGAATTATTATTACTAATGCGAGGTAGGCGCGAGCAGACATGGAAGTGGGTCAAACTTTTTAGACCCGACCCAATCCAACCCAAATTACAAGTAGACCCAATCTAGCCCTACGAGTTTTCAAAAATTTCACAGGGCTGGATCCGATTTGCTCATTTGGGCTGTAGAAGGAAGTAGATAAATGATATGCCTAAGATCAATCTGAAAACTACAACTAACAAAATGAAATTAATAAAATTGTAGAACATAATATAATAGTAAGAAATCGAATAACTCCAGATCCGTCTATCTGATCTTTTATGAAAGTAGCTTGCACTCTAAACAGATATCGATTCCTTATCATGATAAAATTTTTTCAGAGCAGGCTAAAATCTGAAAATATTAATTTTACGGAGTGTAAGCTAGTGTTAAACGCAGGTTAGATTAACCTAATCTATATTAAGTTTGAAAACGCATACCTAGCTAAAGGATAACTGGAAATGTTTTGCATTAGTTGTCATGCAACAAAACAGAAAAGGAACACTCCATTAAATCGTTCAATTTATAGCCTATGCATGTAATCAGTTATTAATGTCAACGTTATTGAATAACACGAAATGACCCGATTTAAGGAAAAAAGGTTTTTCCTGACACAACCCGGACTCGACAAAAAGTTGACCCTACCTGATTAGTGGGTAGGGTCGATCCGTTTCCACCACATTTTCCACTGAGCATCTGCAGTGGCAAGAAAATCCGCGAGAATAATCTTAACTTTCTTTGATTATATTTTAATTGACTTAAGATTGAAAATGCTCTTGATATACCGTATCAATAGGAATTTTTTTTTGAAAGCATTGCCAATTGTTTAAAGAGCTTGAATAAATTCAATGAACTTTCAATTCATTACAATGATCTCTACATTGAGACATGCATGGCTGTAGGAATTTGATTTGGGCATTGAATTGGGTTAATTTGTTTTTTCATGAAAATATTTTGTGAATATACAGTATGTGTTATTTCACTGTTAGTGAAATTTGTGCTGCTTTTTCCAATGGGAATTCTACATCAACGCTGCATGCAAATTAGAAATTCGAGTTAGAGCACCTAATTTACAGGCATTAACACTTTGGGCATGTTATTTCTAGTATTAAGATAACGCGTTTGCGGCCTCGTGAAATTGTTCCCATCTTGTGATTCAGCCAATCACATCTAATTTCCTCTTTATTAAATAGGGGACGTATTTCGAAAACATCATTTGTTCACAATTAACATTGAGGTAATTTTAGCTGAAGACTTATTTTTAATTTTAGTTTTAAGCTAAGCAAATTCATGCAAGAGCAAATATGCATATCATACAATGACTTTATAAATAAAATATTAACAATGTTTTGCAATTAGCATTGTACAAACATAATTGAAAAAATTTGGTAATGTTTTAAAAAATCAACATTAAATAAGTGCTTATCTTATCAACTTTTTTGTATTTGAAAGATCTTTGCATTAAGCAATTGTCATTACCAAATTTAAAATTTTCATAATTACCTACCTTAAGTATAATCCTCAGTGGCTTCTGTTTTGAAATTTTTAATCATCAATTCGGACTCTGGTAAATGTTTTCAAAATATTAGACAATGTCTTTCGAAAATATTGAAAAAATTATTGTTTTAATACATTAAGTTTGGGTTTAGATTTTGAGCAATAATCAAGATCGAAAAAATGTTTTGCTATATTTTAAAATATTTGTATTGAGTGAATTAGGAAGAGTCTGATCATTTAGAATTTAGGCGTATTTAGATATGTAAGATAGGAATTCCATTGCTATAATTTACATAGTGTATCTTTAAAAAATGGTGGGTACATCGCAAATCTGTCAATGCCCAAATCGTATACAAAGCGTATATATATATATATATATATATATATATATGTGTGTGTTAAGGTATTCGATAACTTAACCTTTTTCTAAGAATGCAATTTCTCAAATATTTTTCAATTATTTGTTATATTTTCTATATAATCAAATGTAACATTGCAGCGCAATTTGAAAAATGTGACTTTTTTTATTTGAAATTTATTTTAATAAAACATTAATAATAAACTACAATTATTTGACATCTATTGAATTTCTTCTTTTTAATTTTTTGTTTTAAATTCAAGAAGCGGATCATTGTTGTTTAGTTTTTCCAAAAGATGATGTCATTAATTGAAATTTTTTTTTTAGAATTTACTTTTCCTCAAAATTTTCATACTTTACTCACAAATATAATTTTTAAAATATTAAAATTCAGCTTCGAACTTCACGTAGAAAACCGATTGAATATTTTAAAAGTTTTCAGTTGTATAAATTGTCCCTACAAATAATTCATACATTATTGGAAAAAATATCTTTACACTTCCATATCGCTCGACTTAGTGAAATTATCTGACGAGTCATTTTGCATAAACACCTAAATCCAGTCTAATCAAAATATGCAGAAGTTAAAGTAGTTCTTTATTTTCATATTTGTGATAGTTTGTTTTAATTCGATCATCAATTATTTTGCTCTTTCCACCGAATTTAGGTAATGTTGAAATTTTATGTATTTCTAATTTGTATGCACACCTATTATATTAAAAACTCAAAACATAGATCAAAGCTTGAATATATTTCTCTTAAATGCTAAGTTTGATTGAGAGGCCAGTTGCCTTCTTAAAGTTTTATTGCAATTTGGGCTGTTGGAATTTATTTGTTTAAAAATCTGGTAAAAATCTTAAATAGAAATTCAGTACTCAAATTTAGCCCCCCCCCCCCTTGTTAGTTATTTAGAAGCACAGTCTTGAGATCCTTTTCATTAATGCAATACACATGGTTTTCATTAGAATTACAGGTAGTGTATAGTAGTAAAAAATGGAAAAGTGGAATCACTATGTTTCAAACATTTAACTATATTTAATATCAAGTTTGTGTTGGTATATCTTGTTTATTCCATGCTCATTTAATTTCTCTAACTTGTTTCGACATAAAAACTTGTTGTGTTTATATATTTGTTGACTCTGTTGAAGCAACCATTTTTCAAATATATATTTCGCGATTTTTAGTCTACTTTAATCCTTTAAGAAAATTGAGTATTTGTATTTTCCGACTTCTTTTTTTGAACAATGACATGATGTTTTCTACAATATAAAATAAAGCAATGAACTAAGCAACAATGCATACTAGTCTTTAAAATTGAATTATTTATATGAAAACAATAGTTATGGTATTTGGGTTGGCAGCATCCATTATCTTGCTAGCTATAGAATTAGTCAAAACATGTCCTTTGGAAAAGACATTGTTTACTCTTCTGCTACTTTATGCAGACTATTCAATTTCTAAATATTTTAAAAAATTGTTATTTATTGCTCATTTTGAAAATCTTCACAAAACAAATTGCTAATATTTGGCAATATGAATATAAATTTAAGAAACTTTATGGACAAGTGGCTATTGGAAAACAGCCATAATCTATGTTATAGACTTTCTTTTAGTGATATATTTGCCTTATTGATTTAATCATTTCATATTTATAGTTTAGATGAACAACACTGTATCTACTAAAAATGAACTTGCCTATTGGTTAGACACTACAACACGATATCTAATGTGGATGGGATTTGTAATAAGTGCCTTTGGAATTGTTTTCAACATATTAAGCTTTCAAACAGCAAAGTTCTTAGGAAAATTCAATTCTGCCGTTTTTTTTATCCGTTGGCTCGCAATATGGGACAGTGCTTCAATATTTCTTGTAGTTTGCTTTGCTTAGTTTTACTTTGCACACTTTATATGTTCAATCGAATGAATCATTATTTAATTATGTGATGTAAAATGAATACTTTTATCAGGCCCGTGGCTTGCATTTGAAGTTTAGGGAGGCCATGGCTCCGCAAAGTTCAATAAATTAATAATAGTTTTACTCATATGAGATAGTTTCACCCTTTTTCATTGAATTTCTTAATAGAATGGCATAAGTATTTGATATATTTCAACTAAAAGATATTCACTCTAACTTAGGGTGCATTCNCGCGATTGTGCGAGCTTGGGCTCGCTAGAGATTTAAACAGTTGAGTTACTGAGAGAGCATTCACACAGAAAGATTTATCGCAATCCCAATTAAAGCCTAGCGCGAGCGATAATTTCTAACACATGTTTAAAGATAGTTCTATTCACACAGAAAGCGCGCGAGTGCGCGATTGTAAAAGATTGTAAATTTGATTTTAAACATGCTAAATATTTTTGACGATGACATCTCCCAATAATTTAAATTCATGCCAAAAATTTGTACGAAGTACGTATAATATATTTAGTTTCAAATTATTATTTAATATTATCACAAAAATGGTATTATTGAACATATTTGTAAAATAGGTTTTGTCCACAACATTTTTTATTTATAGCAGTTACTAGTTGAACTATAGTAACTGCTATTAATAAAAAATGTTTTGATTTCTATATTCTTAAAAATCTGCCTAAATTAGAAAAAGTTTTTTAATTCACCCGTAATTTAGAATTTCAAAAAATATAAATTGCATTAAGGTTTATCAAAATATTAAATAATTTAAGAAAAACAATAATTTTAATGAAGAATTTAATAGGCTGTGTAATCGCATAGATTCCATTGTATCAAATGATTTTCAGTTAGTTATTTACATAAAGATCAATTAAATTGTAATAATGTTTACATATTAAAAATTATCCACTTTGATTCGCTCAAATGCAATAAAATATAACAATGTGTAGAGAATATTATTGAATATTTTCCTAATAGCAATTAAAAGCTCGCGTTCTGTGTGAACACTCTCGTATTAATACATTGCTAGAAATCTATCGCAAGCGCAAGCTCGCTTTCTGTGTGAATTCAACTATCTTAAAACATGTGTTAAAAAATATAGCAAGCGCACGCCGTCTGTGTGAATGCTACTATCATAAAACATGTGTTTAAACTACCAGCGCGATATCGCAATCTCTTGGTGTGAATACCCTCCTTTATTTCCTCTTGTTCAAATCTCAAGATTGGCTTTATCGCTCGCTTTCTGTGTGAATTCAACTATCTTAAAACATGTGTTAAAAATACAAGCGCTATATCGCAAGCTTTCTGTGTGAATGCACCCTTAGTTATAGAATATTAGAATTAATACAATGGAGTTTTGTATCCAGGATGCCAAAATGAAGGGTGGCATAGTGGCCCAACAGGGAGGGCCATGCCCCCTGGCCCTCCCCTAGCCACGGCCCTGACTTTTATGTTATCTGCATTAATATGCTAATCTAGCATTTAAATTTTTTTAATCAAATACAATTCCTTCGAAGACAATGCTGTTTTTTGAAACATAGCCATGTTTTATTCAAATACTTAGAAACAAAAATATTATTTTTTAATTTCTTTATTTACTGGATTAAGATCAAGCTATGATTTATATGTTTACTTACATTTGGACATTGAAAAATGCAATTGGTATTCGTCAGCTATTATTTCTGCTAAACCACTTTTGACACACAGTTACAATCAGAAAAAACCAATTTTGATGTATAATATTTGTTTGGAACATTACATGAAGAAATAATTACAAATTTTAGTCTTTAGTGACAATGTCTTAAATGTTTCTGCTCAGATAAACAGCTAGGTCTCTAATTACGGTTAGAATAACATTTACCTTATGTAGCTAATGTCTGCCAAATACATTTACATAAAGTTGAATTGAAATTAATGTACTTATGATACTCTGCAAGATAACGCATACAATATTAATTAATTAACCAAACATGTTTCGCAAAATATTGCCGCTCAATATTTAAATCTAATTAATTTCTGTTGTACTTTACACTACATTTTTGCTCAAATAATTCTTCTTTATATTCAATGTTAAATTGAACTTTAAATTTTTGGCAATATGTTTATCAGCTGGGATATTCGATTTGTATGACCGTAATTTATAATTTCCATCAAAGAATTTGAAGTCGTTTCTATATTATTTTCATCAGATGTAAAATGTTGATGAACTTGAAGCTTAACATTATTTCTTTAATCATATATTCCTTTTTTCAATGCTACATTTTCTTTGCATAATCTCTTTCTTCTGGTTAAAATGTTTCTTAGCTTTTATTTTACTATATAAAACAATTTCTGCCAGAAATATATTATTTGTCTACATGATTGTATTACTCTATAGTTAGTAAATATATCCGTAATCTGCATGTTTATTATATTTTTTGAATCTATGTTATTACAATATTGAAGGTTTCTTTAATTTAATAGTGTTTTCTGGTTATAGCAATTTGTATACCTTTTAGAATATATTAAAAATATTAATATTTTCATTAATTATTCCTGAAGCTTTATATTGCTTTTCGTCAAATTATATGTTTGATCAGAAACTATAAAAATTGATCACCGGCTTATTTTTTAGCAGTGGCCAATTAGATATCAGCCAGGAACAAATTTGCTTTTCACTGTGTTTAGATTTATTTACATCAATGTGGTCAAAAATTCAATTTTTACAACCAAACTTTTATAGTAGTAAATTATGTAATGTATCCATTTTTTGAAAATTTCCCCAATTTTTGCCAAATTTGGTGAAGTCCTCTCATTAAAGCAAAACATTTAAAGATTTTTTTTAAAAACCTGACTAAAATAACATAATGCAATCTTGACGGTAATTTGATGATATTTGCTCAATCCCATCAATGACTATAGAAATGGTGCACTATGTTTACCACTTGGGATTTCTTAATACCTGAAAATCCCAGGGATAATAGGGTTCATACGCACGTTGACGTCAATGTTCTATGTCATTACATGTAGTAAACACGTTCTAAATATAAATCGCAATAATAGATGGCATTATTGTTGAAAATTCACAGCACATTTTAAAAAATTTCCAGTGAATTTATGAGTAGTAAGAATTAAAGAATTATATTATGCTAATGTATCTAAGGAATATATGATTTAGGATGGCATCATTGATCTTGGAGGACAATGCTTTGGATATAGTGCCAGAAACTATGTCTGCAGTATGTTTTATTTTCAAGAATGGTCTACTGGCTACGTTGCCAATTTTCTTTTAGTTTTTCTGGTATTTGATAGGTTTCTAGCAATTAAGGTACGAATATTTTTTATTCACACGAAAATTTCATGGTTAAATAAATTATTATCTTCAGAGTCTTCAAACATTTGAATTATATAAATTTTGACTGTCGAAATCAATTTGAAGAATTTGTAATTACATTCTAACGAAAGATAACTGCTTAATATATATATATATATATATATATATATATATTGTTTAATTAATATCAAACTTGGCCCAGATATTCGACCATGCTCATACCTAAATTGATAATGTTGGAAATATTTAGTTAAATGTGTTATGAAGACCAAAATACTAAAAATACAAATTTCGTGTTACTGTATCATCTTCAAAAATGCCATTTGTATCAATTTTCACTCAACTTTGTACTAGAGTATTTACTAAAGTTATTTTTAGAAAAAGTGTCCAAAATTCAGAAAGAGCTAGCCACGAGCGGACAATGGTTATTATGCTGGCGAGTGTCAGCTTTACATTTCTTACATTCACCGTTATTTCTGGCATCATGTGCATAGTTGTTCTACAATTCATTCCAGAATCAGTTTTAGAGCAAGCTATTTGGGATCTAGTTGCAATTTTAGGACAAATACCATCCATCTTAAACTCCTCGTTAAACTTTGTTTTCTTTTATTTAAGTGGAAAGGGTTACCGCGACGCCTTCAAAAATTTAATTTCATCGTATCGCAAATAATCTTTCAGCTACATTAACATCTAATTTAAATTCATGTGAACATTTTGTAATCAAAAAATATATAGAGTATTTAAATATCGTAAGGGTACTAAAAATGTATAAATATTTGAAACAAAAATAGTTTCATGCTATTTGTATGTCAGTGTACACAATATTTTTGTCATATTTATATACGTATTCTAAACAATCATTTTGCAATGGCTTGCACAATGCTTTATTAAATAAATGCAGATGTTAGAAAGATTATTAGTTCTATTTTTACTTATATCATTTAGAATTGTTATATGTATGGGTAAAGTATGATAATAGGCACAATTAGAAAGAGGCAAATATCAAATTACAAAATTTGTTTCATTAATGCACACACTTCTTGAAGTTTATTACATTTTTTATATTAACTTATTGCTACTTTTTTGTTAATTATTAATGTTACTCAGCAATGGAAATATATTATTGTTGTTTTTCAAAAAAATATTCTGGGTAAATTGTCATTAACATTTTGCTATATACCCTATTTCTTAAATTTCTTAAGGAATTGTATGAGTTATGCATTGTTAACTTCTTTCAATAGTAACTTGGAAATTTATTCAAAAAATTTTTAAACGTTTCTTCATGGAACTTATTAGAAAGTAAAATTCTTTCCAGTTAAATTCTTTTATAACTAGAAATTAGAAATATCAAATTCAAAAATATATTTGATGTAAAATTGATATCATTTTAGTTGGTGTCAAACACATCTTGCTGCTTCAAACTAGTGTTATTAATATATTTTTAAATACTAATTACAGTCTGCATGTATAGTGTATGTCTAAAGTATGTCAATTAGCAAAAGCCCTATTTTTTGCATTGTAGTTTTTGTTTATGTCAACAAAATTTTACTTATTTAAATATTATAAATATTTTTTCGTTTGAAGCACTAGATAATAAATACAAAAATATTTTTGCGCCAATATAAATCAGCACAAAGGAGATAGGTACATTCTTTGAATGAAAGCTCCAATATAATTTTGTAAAATAATATATTAATTGCAGCTGTAGTTAAAAAATTTTGAAGTCAAGATTAGACACTTGTCAATATCATGACATAGATTTACATTTGATAGGGTTTTATGATAAATTTAGATTTCAATTAGAAGGCTTGGATAGCAAATAGTCAAAAATATTAGCAAATCGTTGATCGCAGATTTGATCATTTTATCATCGTTATATAGTGCAAACTCGCCTGCATTTAATGGTGCCCAAAACCGCTAGTCCTTGAAAATAAAATTGAATAATTCAGTTGGTATGAAAAATACTAATTTCCAAATCACATATTTTCATGTCCTTTAATATGATAAATATGCAAATACTAAAATTCATAAAATCTTTATGTATGAAAAAAATTAGCATCAAGAAGTCCATCTTCTATACACTACTTCAATTTATGCGACAAGACATTAATATAAAAACGGAATTACTAGAATATTGCTAAATAATATAATTTCATTTAAAAATAATTTGAGATGTCGAATATTTTCCATTAGTAAAACACACAATGTTGAAATATAACATCATAGTTGAATTCGATAAAATGAGACAGTATATTGGAAAAATATCCATTTATGCAAAATATAATCTTGATTAATGTATCTATTGAGCGTATAATTGCTTCAGGTGAATCCAAATACAGATGCAAGAACACTGTTGAAAATAATAATGGAGAGTCAAACAAGATTGGAAATACAGTAAATTACATAAAAAATTATAAAAATTCAATTATAAATATTAGGTTATCATAATTAACAAGTGTAGCCGCAGTTCTAAAATGGAATGTTTTTCTAATTTTCCAAGACCAAAATATCCAAAAATTTCGGAGTGTAAGTTTAAACTATTAGTTTGATATTGAAAAAGCTAAGCAAATTAAATTTCATTTTATGCAAAGGCATCTAAGCCTATGAAAAAATCAGTGTGACTAAATTAAATTCATTGGAATGTAGTTCAATTAAGAAGTGTCGTTTTGCAAAGTACATTAACAAATGGTATGTTAGAAATTGAAATTTTCTTATAATAAATATTTGTTTGTTTAATTTTGTCATTCAACTGCAAATCACATTATGATAAACTTCACATCCCGGCGCATTTGTAAACTTGATGTATTAGTTAGCTTGTTTCGTTTAAATATTCAGCCAAGATAAAACACTTTAGGTTAAAACATGGTAAATTAACTGACATTAAATGAGACTGTTACTACAAATAAAAATTTGTCTAAAAGCACTTAATAAAATGAAAAATTCTAAAATGGCGTAAATTCATGTAGTAATCATTGTTAAAAAATTGTTACTTAAGTCTTTTTTATACATTAAATATT
Source organism: Hofstenia miamia (assembly GCA_900660155.1). Lineage (NCBI taxonomy): Eukaryota > Metazoa > Xenacoelomorpha > Acoela > Hofsteniidae > Hofstenia > Hofstenia miamia. Next base: position 1,098,459 of record CABFPE010000032.1, on the reverse strand, counting down.
CCTACAGAATTTAAAAATAGTAATTAAATAAGGGTTGATATTTAATAATATGGTACAAATAACTTCCTTAGTAGTCCTTATTAAACTTAATATACAACAATTCATTTTGGCTATAACCATATATA